>JADRCD010179815.1:0-62558 GCA_019843815.1 Montemys delectorum
GAGAGAGAGAGAAAGGGAGAAAGGGAGAAAGGGAGAAAGGGAGAAAGAAGAAAAGAAAAGAAGTAAGAGAAAAAAGGTCCTTTTGGTATGATATTCACTGTAGCATGGTCAGACTCCTAGTGCCCAGCCCCTCAATGGAGGATGAATCTTTCTGTGCCTGCATCTCATCCAGCATCCATCAGTTATGGAGAATTGTGAAGTTGACTGAGCAGAGTGAAGCCAGATCATCCTTACCTGTAGCTCTGCCTGTACCTCACTGCTCTGGGCCCTTGAGTGGTGGACCAAATCTCCTACAAGCATTAATATGCCTTCAGGCAGCAGCCCTGACCATAGGAATCCACATGGGATTTGGTGGTAAGACAGACTGCAGACATCAACATGACCCTTAGCTATATCAGGACCACTGACCCAAACATGGCACCCAGCAGCTGTGCAGACCACCATCCTCAACAGGGTTTAAGGTGGTTTCTTGTGCAACTAAATCATCATGGCTCTACTATGCAGCAGAACCTGAGACATCACTGACATAAGGTAGCTAGACAGACAGCAAACCTTCATATGAATCTCAGGCTTAAGGTCTAGGGAAGAAGCATGGACCACTGAAAACAACATGGACTTGAGTGGCATATTGAACCATAGTGATCTTTTGAGGTGATCCAATCCAGAAAGTGAACCTTTCCTCTTTGCCCAGATCCAGGAGGAATCCCAAAACTGGGTAGCAAGTTCTGAGACCGAGTCATTGTCTGAATGAGATCCATGCTGCACAATATTGTCCTGTAGATCCATCCTGCTGACCCTACTCAGCAATGATAGCATGTAGATCTCAGTCTATCTGTCACTTGTCACTGTATCACATCTCCAGGTCCATCTCTTTCCCTAACTCATTCCCTGCTCTGTGCTACTATCTTTCCTACCTCTCCACCACATGCTAGTTCCTTGTAGGGAAACTTGGCGGGCTTCCATCCTGTCCTCAAAGAAACTCTTATGAGGTTATATGTTACCTGTTATTATCAATACTTTTCAAAATTTTTGTCCTCCTAACAAAAGCTCCACTGAAACTCAATCAAAAATACATCTTTTCATAAGAATAGTAAGTAAGAAGAAAATTACTATTACCTTCTCTCAGAGAACTCATTTTTGAGCTTTGAAATGAATTATCTTTCTTTTTAGAATTTAATTATATAGAGGGTATTCTGTGTATATGACAACTTTGGCTTAGATAAAATGTCTACAATATTCTTTCTATCATAAATTTGTAAGATTTGTAGGTCTATTTGTTCAAACATAAAATAATGGTCCATATTACTAGAACATAAAACAGAAGACAGGAGTAGCCATAAAGTAGACAATTGTCATACTTTCTTTTGGGATTTATGAGCACAGAAGTTAAAAACAAAACAAAACAAAACAAAATCTTTGCATAGGTCTTGTGTTTCGTACAATAAACCTGTTATAAACAATTCTCTCTACCTCAGATTCTGACACAGCTTCGAAAAGTACCCACCATATCTGCTGATCACCAGACAAACTCCAAGGCTGTCACAGTTGACTCCCAAAGAGAACCAAACTTCCAAGAGGCCTTTGAGAGGATCCTCTGTGCCACCAATCCAGAACAAACTTTGTTTGAAGACCTGGCCAATGGTAACCAACACAAGTCAAATCTGTTTGAATTCTTGGCTGCACTGAGCAAATGTGATGTTCAGAAGCAACAAGTGGACACTGTTAATTTCAGAATTATGTCCCATAGGCTGCTTCAAGAGACCAGAGTTAGGTACGAACAAGGCAATTATTTAAGGCTAGTCTTCTTCACTTCAGAAGAATACTTTAACTTAATAACAAGTGTGCTGTCTTCCAAATAAGGTTAACTAGAAGGCTCCTGGTGTCATAACTGCTGTGTCTCTTACTAGACTCTCTTGCAAGACCTACATCCTATTTAGTTAACCACACAAATACAAGGAAAATGTAGACTGTCAATAAACACAAAACACCAATATCTACTCCCTAGAGTTAAATACTAATGGTTGCCAGAGAGAGTCAAAAAAGTGTTCCGATCAGGCAGCTGGGAACACTTATCTTATCTCTTCAGAACGAATAGCCTAACCTTTCTTTCCTTAAATGTACATAAAATTTTGTGGCAAGATTCACAGTAAATTCATCATGAGCCAATCACTCTTCCTCACTGTAGTCTGAGCAAATGTGAATGGAAATATTTTATGCTTGAAACTATTTAGCTTTGTAGTTATAAAATCATGCTTTTTTTCTCTTTATCTTCTTTTGGAAAATTTCATTAAAGAATATGATACATGCCGGTCACACTCCCATCTCAGACCCTTTTATTTCTGTCTATCTCCCATAAACTATAAACTCTCCCAATAAGTCCCTCTCCTGCTTCAGGACTTTTTGTTTTGTTTTTGGAAATTCATTAAGTTTAACCAGGAATACAAATGCGGTCATACATATTTAGTGATTCCTATACCCAAGGCAAGTCACCAAGTGCTCAACCACAGAAGATAATAATTTCCCCTGCCTCAACAGCTCTCCACCGCCAATGCCTCCTTAGAGATAGCGTTTGTCTTAGATGAAATTCCCTCGTCTATGACTGAATGTTGACATGATCAGTCTGGTGCAGTCCATGGTCACGCAAACCTAGATCCAGTTCTCCATATGAAAAAGAAGAGTAAGGTTTCCTGGGTGTTCCTATACAGTCAAGTTAGTTAAGCTTTTACAAAACTCAGATAATATTAAACCACTTTTTTTCCTGAAGAAAGGCCTTTGTAATTAGAACAGTCTTCACATTTAGATTTTAAATGGCTGCTCAACCACCACCACCAACTTCTCCTGAAGGCCTAGTAGGTTAATACTTGCAGAAAGTCTTTGATGTGCACACCTATTAAAGAAGTTGACCATCAGGCTGAAGAGGTGGCTTAGCAATTAAAAGCATGAACTGTTCTTCCAGATGTCCTGAGTTCAATTCCCAGCAACCACATGATGGCTCACAGTTATCTGCAATGGGATTTGATGCCCTATTTTGATGTGTCAGAAGAGAGTTATGGTGTCTTCATATAGATATCTTTTAAAAAGAAGTTGAACTTCCATGAAAATCTCCTCAGAGAATGACTCTCAATTGATACTTTTGTCATAAGAAGAATTCAAAGCAGATGAAGAAATCAGAATCTACAACTGCTTCCCATGGAGCTTTAGATGGTGAAACCTTGTCATTTGGATCTGTTATTGTCTGTATGTTCTGTCACATTCTTAGTAATTGGCAATGATGTTTTGATTTTTTTAATTTAATTGAGGTTTTTCTAACTGGCAAAGCAGAATATCAGCTACCGAGCTTTTATTGTACAGAATAAAACTGTGAACTCTGATTTAATTGTCTACTTTAAATTGTAACTTCATATGTATTTTTAAATTCTCAACATAGAAATACATATATGAAAGGAAATAAATTGTGAAATTAAATACCAAAGATTTTGAATGTCTTCGTATTACTATGGAGAAGTATAAAGTTTTTCAATAGAAATATATTACATAGGAGACACATCTCATTCTAAAACTTAACTCACATTCCATTCAGAAGGAAAAATTCTCACCATTTACTTAAATGCAGCTTAACCTCACAATCTTCCAATTCAGTAACAGGCTAATCTGTAATTTTGTTATTGAAGCTCTGTAATTTCCCTGTCTTATCCCAGGACATGAACCACATCAGTTTTCTCACATGAAAATATATCATTATATGTTGTAGTATAAATGTCCTGTTGTTTAAGTTAAAGCCCATATTTATGTAAAATTTTAAACCACTGGTGGTTTGTTATCATTGTGTTTATAGTTTTTATGTTTAATTATATTGGTGAAATAAAAGAGTAT
This sequence comes from Montemys delectorum, assembly GCA_019843815.1. NCBI lineage: Eukaryota > Metazoa > Chordata > Mammalia > Rodentia > Muridae > Montemys > Montemys delectorum. Next base: position 3,874 of record JADRCD010179815.1, read on the forward strand.
TCTTCATGTTTTTTAACTAGGAAAAAGGTCCAAAAGTACTTTAGAAGAAATAATACATCTCTATTTGGGCTCAAAGCTTCTTTCCAATTATTTACCTCTTGCCTCAATTAGTCCCTACTGCTGAAATGAAATAATTAGTTGTCAATCATCCCCCAGATGAAAAGATACATGTGATAGATGCCTGCTGAGGGAGAGTCAGTGTCCCCCAAAGAAGAGATCCTACTGAGGTTATGCAATTTATTGTGGTTATCCCTGAACCCAAGTTCATAGAATAAATGCTATATGGTCTTTATAAGTTTGTACATTCCTTAAAGAAAGGAGGGGCTATGAATTTGAAGGGAGAAATGGGAAGTAGGGGAAGTCTAAGGGACAGCAATGATGTAGATACACTACTCATGTGTGAAGTTATAAAAAATAATTTAAAGCAACAACAAAGAAAGAGCAAGATGATGCACTTGGAAAATAGTATAATTAGTCTAAACTTACAAACCAAATTTAATAACAGATTTTTAAAAAATATACATCATGATCCACTTGGTTTCAGTCCATCAAACAAGGATATTTGAATATGTCAAACCTGGATCTAATTAAGCTGTGATAGTTGGTCTTCATTGTCAACTTGACAGGTTCAAGAATCTCCAGGTGATAGACCTCTAGGCATGCATGTGTGAGATTATTTTAACTACATTAATTGATATTGATAAAATCCTTTTATGGGCAGGATCATCCATGGCCATGGGATCCTGGATTTCATAAAATAGAGAAAGCAAGCTGACCAAAAGCCTGCCTCTGTACTTTTCCTCTTAGTGGATGTGTTGTTTCTTGTCTTTTGGATATGTGTTTTTCCTCTTAGTGGATGTGTTGTTTCCTGTCTTTTGAAGACACTCTTTTTCCACGTAAGAAAGTATTTTTTAAAAGATTTTTAAAATATTTTTCCTACATAGGCAGTATATTTTTAAAATGAATTTAAAAAGAGAAGTAGGAATATTAAAGTTCTTAAAAAAATCCTACCTTATGAAATGAAATACCCTGGTTCACTCCCTTTTTCTTTTCTGAATATGGATATGAAAAGACAAGACACCAAAAGTCACATAGACTTTTGAGTGAGGACAAGAAAAAACATAGGGAAATATACACATCGGACATACACCTTCCCAGTCAGCCCTCCCACAATTCTTTCCCATACCCCCTTCCCTTTTTCTCTAAGCACCTGGATGCCACCTGAGGTATCCTTCCCCAGACCCCCATCCACTTTAAGCCTCTGTGAGGCTAAGATCTTCCTGACCTACCAAAGACAGATAAGGCAGACCAGATAGTAGAACATATCCCACATAAAAGCAACAGCTTTTGGGATAGCAACTGATCCATTTGTTTGGGACCCACATTAAGGCCTAGCTGAACATTTGGTACATACATGCGGGAAAGCCTAAGTCCAACCTGTGTTTTTTCTGTGGTTGGTGGTTCAGACTCTGAGAGCCCCAAGGGCCCAGGTTAATTGACTCTATTGATATTCCTGCAGAGTTCCTATCCCCTTTTGGGCAGCAATCTTTCCTCCTATTCTTTCAAAAGAGTCCCCAACTCCATCCACTGTTTGGCCATGGGAATCTGTATTTGTCTGTGTCAGCTGCTAAGTGAAACCTCTCAGAAGACAACGTGCTCCTGTCTGCAAGCATAACAGAGTATCACTAGTATGTCAGGGATTGGTGCTTGTCTATGGGATGAGTTTCAAATTGGGCCAGCTATTGGTTGGCCATTCCTTCACCTCTGCTCCATCCTTGTCCCCACATTTCTTGTACACAGGATAAATTTTCAATTGAAATCTTTGTAGGTGGATTGGTGTCTCTATTGCTCCACTAGAGTTCCAACCTGCCTACAGGCAGTAAATACTTCAGGTTCCATATGGCCAGTGCTGTGAGTCACAGCTAAGTCATTTCCATTGATTCTTGAGTGCTTCCCTCATTCCAGCCCTCTGTCTCCTCCTGGACCACCTCCTCACATACACCCAACTGTTTCAGATTTACATTAATTTTCATAGCCATCTAGTCATCTCTCCTGTCCTTCCCCACTCTAATCCTAAACTACAATTCCCTTCCTCATCATCCATCCATCCCAATTGCCTTCCTCCATCTTCCTTTTATAACTATTTTATTATCCCTTCTAAGTTAGATTGAAGCATCCTCACTTGGGCCTTCCTTCTTGTTTACCTTCTTTGGCTCTGTAGAGTATAACATAATACCTTTATTTAATTAATTAGTGAATATTAATATTCACTAATAAATGAATACATGCTATGCATGTACTTTCAAGACTGGGTTATCTCACTGAGATAATATTCTCAAGTTCCATTCTTTTGCCTACAAAATTCATAATGCCTTTGTTTTTAATAGCTGGATATTATTCCATTGTTAGATGTGCCACATTTTTTTTAATCCATCCTTCAATTGAGGGACATCTAGGTTGCTTCCATTTTCTGGTTATTATAAATAAAGCTGATATGAATATAGTTGAACAAGTGGCTTTGTGGGATGTTGGCGCATCATTTGCTTATATGCCCAGGAGTAGTATAGCTGGATCTTAAGGTAGACCTATTCCCAGTTTTCTTAGAAAATACCAAATTGATTTCCAAAGTAGTTATACATGTTTACACTCCCACCAAAAATGAAATGTTACCCTTGTTCCACATCCTGGAGAGCATGTGCTATTTCCTGAGTTTTTTATCTTAGTCATTCTGCTGGATGTAAATTGGGACTTCAGAATTGTTTTGATTTGCATTTCTCTGATAACCAAAGACTTTGAAGAATTATTTAAGTGTTTCTAGGCCATTTGAGATTCCTCTATTGAGAAGTTTCTGTTTAGTTCTATACTCTTATTTTAATCGGTTTTTGGGTAAATGGTATCTAACTTCCTGAGTTCTTTGTAAATTTTGGATATTATCACTCTCTCAGATATAGGTTTGGTAAAGATCCTTTCCCAGACTTGAGGCTTTGTCCTATTGACAGTGTCCTTAGACTCACAGAAGTTTTGTAGTTTCATGAGATCCCATTTATAAATTGTTGTTTTAGAGACTGAGTCATTGGTGTTCTGTTTCGTAAATTGTCTCCTGTACAAATCCTTGCTTAATTTTTCAATGCCTGGTTTAACTTCCATTTTATCATACCTCATGTTTTGCTTTGGATTTCCATTGCTATGAAGAAAACCATGATGAGGACAACTCTCATAAAGTCAAACACTTTTTTGGTGACTGCCTTATACTTTCAGAGTTTTCGTTGATTTTTATCATGGAAGGAAGCATAGTAGCACTCAGGCAGACATTGTGCTGGAGGAGCTGACAGTTCTACATCTTGATCCACGAGCAGCAGAAGCAGACTTGATTCTGCACTGGACACAGCCTATGTTATTGATATTGTGGTTATTGAGTTCTTTGTATAATCTAGACTCTAATCTTCTGTTAGACAAAAGCTAGAATTTTTTTTTGTCCCATTCTATTGACTATCCATTAAGTTCATTAAAAGTTCACAGGACTGTAAGAATCTTTTGGTTTCATACCATCCATTTGTCAGTTTCCGGCCTCATTTCCTGTGCTACTGGATTCTTATTCCAGAAGGTCTTACCTTTTTTCCTAAGGTACATTTCTTTCTCATTTTTGTTTTTTACTATTTAAGATTATCAGATTTCATGTTGAAGGCTTCAACAATTTGCATTAGAATTTTGTACAAAGTGAATGATAAACACAAAGTTTTGATTTTCAGTAGTTGATGGCCATTATATACCATACCATTATTTAAACATGCTGTCTTTTTTAAGTGAATACTTTTAGAAATTGTGTCAAAACTCGGGTAGTTTTGTGTGAAATTATATCCCAGTACTCTATTATATTTCATTAATATGTATGTCTATTTTTGTTGCAGTATCAAGCTATGATTCTGTGGTATACCTTGAAATGAGGTATGAAGATTTATACCCTCTGTGATGGTGATTTTGTTCATGGTTGCTTTTGCTGTCCTTACTCCTTTATGGTTCCATGTAAATTTAGAGACATTTTTTTGGCATGTTGTAAAGACAGGCTATTTTTTTGTTTGTTCATTTGTTTGGTTTTTTTTCCTTTGTTTGTTTGTTTTGTGGCCTGGTATCTTTAGAATATTTATTTCTTGCCAAATAGAATTATGATAATTGATGATTTTCATAAGCAGTTTTATGTCTGTGCAAGAAAAATTAAGAATAATATGCAGAATGATAAACAGTAAGTGGTATCTATCTATACTTCAGACATAAACTTAACATCTGGAATGTCAGGTCGCTAAAAAAGACTCATTAGGGAAGAACACATAACTCAATTAACAATGGCCAAATTTAAGTGGATATTTATAAAAGAAAGAAAGAGAAAGAAGGAAAGAGAAGGTGAAAGAGAAGGTGAAAGATATATAAAAGCCGAGAGGTATATGAACATATTCAGCATCAGTGACTCTCAGAGAAAAACAAATGCAAATCAGGGTGAGAATGCATCACCTCAGTAAAGACAGTTATTGTCAAAAACAATCTAAAGAAGGCTGAGGAGATGGCTTGGCAGGAAAAGCACTCACTGCAAACCATGAGGAATCACATTCAGACAAATAATCTTAACTTCACAATTAATTGTATTTATCAAAATCCACAATACATACTTAGTGCTTTATTGTAAGGAGGGGAAGTAACAAAACACAAGACAGGCTTACTCAAAGGACTACAAATGAAATTAACTTTTATTAGACATTGAAACCATTTTACAATTATGAGAATCAATACTCTCACTTGATTCTTTGATGTTTTCTGTGAATACAAACTAAAATTTGGAAATTCAAATGGAGAAACAGTTCATTGACTCATTTTCTACTTATTAAATTTGAGTCCAAACAACTTCTTTTACCTCAAAACTGATATTGTCTTTATGATTCATAGAATGTGGCACATTGCAGATCACTATGTACTGATACTTTTATATATTCCTTTCTTTTAATCTCTCTGACTCAAAAATAATAGAGTTGGGATGGTATTGTTGTATTTCCAACTATACAAAAGGAAATCAAATTCATAATTATCAGAATATATGCTAAGAACAGTCAACATTTTTTCCTTGTTTATACAGCTGCACTGTTGTTTGCAACAAGCTAGAAAAAATAAATTTCTCCTAAAGATTAAAACCATCTATGAATTGAATTAACTATGTCCTAGGATGGTACAAACTTTTCCATAAGAGTCAGTAAACTTCTCACTGAAAGTTCCAAATTCTCATTCTTGAAAACCTGTTCTATATGAACTTTATGCTGGTTTCAGGGATTACAATAAGATACATGCTATCATCCCAGCATGCGAACCACAGTGGCCCTGAAAAGTTGACTAAGTTACTGGGACCAGGGATGATTCCTCTCCTGTTAAAAGAGTCTTAAGTCCAAATAGATAGCTACTGGTCACCACCAACATGTATATGCCCATTATTGGAGCTTTTTGGACATTTTGTCCTGCTGATAATTGTTTGTGCTGTTGAAGCAGTGGAGCACTGTTGATTGTTTAGCCTCTCTTAAGAGCTTGTACTGTGTTTTCTGAAACTGTGGAAGCTAGACAATCGGAAGACTTCAGGTATTATCCAATTCAAATTATCTGAAGCCTGCGTCCTAAATGTGAGGTGTCTTCAATGATACTGTGCCACAATCAACCTCAGAGAGAAAACTGAGGGGCACACCACCAGTCTATATTTCCATATTTCACATACTGGAAGTCATCAGTTATAACCAGAGGAACATGGAAACTCTAGAGATAAAGAAATCTGAAAACAACTGGGTGGTGGTAGCGCACACCTTTAATCCCAGCATTTGGGAGGCAGAGGCAGGTGAATTTCTGAGTTTGAGGCCAGCCTGGTCTACAGAGTGGGTTCCAGGACAGCCAGGGCTACACAGAGAAACCCTGTCTCGAAAAACCAAAAAAAAAAAAAAAACGAAATCTGAAAACATGTCCAGAAAACCAGAGGCTAAAATGGGATACTAGATGTCATTCCAGAAGATAAAAGATGACATGTGGAAAAAAAATTAATGAAATACACATTAAATGTAAAATTATTTGTGTACTGATGCTGAGTCCTTATTCTTAACAGACATGCCAAGCTAAAATGTGATCATAAAACCAAGTAAACTGGGGACAGGATCCTTCCTGTTTCCATCTGCACCTGGAACAAATGTTTTGGCAGCCTCCATTTCAGTTGTTAGGGAACCACTAGACAGCCAACTTGACAACTGCTACATATGTGCTGGGAGGCCTACGTCCAGCCTATGTATGTATTTTGCTTGGTGGTTCAGATTCTGAGAGGCCCAAGGGCCCAGGTAAGTTAATTCTGTTGGTTTTCCTGGGAGTTCCTACCCACTTTAGGGCCAGCTATCCTCTTTCTATTTTTCCAAAAAGAGTCACCAAGCTCCATCCACTGGTTGGCTGTGGGTATCTGTATCTGTCTTCATGAGCAGCTAGGTGAAACCTCTCAAAGGATGACATCCTCCTGTCTGAAACCATAACAATATATCATTGTGATAGGGATTGGTACTTTCCCACAAGATGAGTCTGAAGTTGGGCCTCTTGAGGGTTGGCCATTCCCTCTGTCTCTGCTCCATCTTTGTCCTTACATTTCTTCTACACAGGATACATTTTGGGTCAAAGTTTTGTGTGTGGGTTGTTGCCCCTATTGCTCCACTGAGGTTCCTGCTTGCCCACAAGAGGTGGCATCTTCAAGTTCAATATCCCCAGTGTACTGAGTCACAGCTAAGTTCGCCCCCATTGATTCTTGGATGCCTCTCTTATCCCAGGCCTGTCTCATCCTGGACATGCTCACCACCTACTCACATATGCACACCCATCAGTTGCAGATTTCCACTTATTTTCATGACCATTTAGCCATCTCTCTTATCCTTCCCAGTACCTGATACTGAACTCCCATAGCCCTCCCCATCCTGGATCCATCCCAGTTCCCTCCATCCATCTGCCTTGAATAACTAATTTATTACCACATCTAAGTGAGATTAAAGCTCCCTTGCTTGGGCCTTCCTTCTTGTTTAGCTTCTTTGGGTTTGTGGAGTGTAACATGGTACCTGTATCCTATGGCTAATATTAAATACCATGCATGGTATTGAGGACTGGGTTACCACACTCAGGATTATATTCTCAGGTTTCATCCATTTTCATGCAAAATTCATGATGTCATTACTTTCAATAGCTGGATAATAGTCCATTGTGTAGACTACCATATTTTCTTTATTCATTCTTCAGTTGAGAGACATTAACCAATTTGGAAGTTTGCTGCTAACTAATACATTATTAGAAAGTAGAAAGGCAAAGATAGATCCATTTTTTGCTGGCATAATACACCAACAAAAATAAGTGTTTCTTTCTCACTTAGAGCCCAGAAGCAATTTATTTCCAGGAAATCCATAGGCATACAAAAAAGTATGCTTTACATGTTGACTAGATGTGTCTTAATGAAGTCATTTTCCCAGCTATGGTTATTTATCACATTAAATATATGTATAATAATCCATCATACATAATTAATGCTTCAGTGGAAGGAGGGAAAGTAACAAAAACAAAAGACAGCCTCAATCATAGGATTACAGAGTAGTAGCAAATAAACACAATTTTATTATACATTCAAAACATTTTACAGTTATGAGAACTGTTACACTCAGTTAATTTTTTAATGTTTTCTGTGACTACAAAATAAAATTTGGGAATACAAATGGAGAAACAGTACATTTGACTCATTTTCTACTAAGTAAAATTCAATCAAACACCTTCATTTACCCCAAACCTTACAGTGTCTTTAAGAGTCACAGAACATGGCACATTGTAGATCATCACATAGAGATATTTTACACGTTCCTTTACTTTAATCCCTCTGACTCAAAAATAATTGGGGTGGGATGATATTGTGATGTTTCCAACCATGCAAACAGAAGTCAAATTTGTAACTTTCCAATTGTGTGTTAATGGCAGTTATCATCGTATTCCTTGTTCATATAGTTGCTCAACTGTTTGCAACAAGCCAAGTGGGATAATTTTTCTCATAAAGATTAAATACATCATTTGAATTGAATTAACTATGTCCTCAGATGGTTTCAAATCTTTCTATAGTGACCACTTAACTTCTCACTCAAAGTTCAAAGTACTCATTCTTGAAAAGCTATTCTTAACAGATATACCAAATAAAAATGTGATCATATAACCCAGTAAACTGACAAAGAACTTGTCATTGTGATGTAATATCCTTTGTGCTCTGATGCTGGCTATTTATTCCTAACAGACATACCAAGATAAATATGATCATAAAACCAAAAAGCTTATAGAGCACATGAGATTGTAATGGAATATGTTGGCAAATTCCCTGAAATCTAGGAATTGTGTAGAATGAAAATGTTATTTTGAAATAAACCAAAAATAAGAAAATTTTCAAACATTTCATTTTGTTCATTATTTTATTTAGTTTTTTTCTTTTGGTTTTCAAGACAGGGTTTCTCTGTGTAGCCCTGGCTGTCCTGCAACTCACTCTGTAGACCAGGCTGGCCTCAAACTCAGAAATCTACCTGCCTCTGCCTCTCAAGTGCTGAGATTAAAGGCATGCACCACCACTGCCTGGCTTGTTCATTATTTTATAATTTCAAGATATTTTTCCATATACTGAAGTGCTTCAGATGGATTATTTTATTCTGATATATGGATTATTGATTTAGTTTATTATATTACTCACAAGCCTTTCATATTATGATAATAAACTGTCAAATGTGAATCGTGTGTATCAAGCTTCAAGATTCTTCAATAATGTCAAGGATAAACAATTTTTTTCTTCAACAACTATTTGTTATTATGAAAAAACAGTGTTCAGTCAAGTGATATTCTGCTACATGCTCAAAAACCTGGGAAAAAATACAAACAAAACAAGATCCATGTCACTGGAACTGTGAAAAGCACAGAAAAGCATGGCAACACTGCAATCAATAAGAAAGGCTGTATAAAATACAGAAATGTTGAACAATACAATTATAATAGAAACAACAAACCAAGCCCACAAAGTGAGAGACCAAAAGAGTGGAAAGGAATATAAGTTTCCTCTCCCCATTTCTTTCCTGAAAAACAAAAGCAAAGGAATATCTCTATGAGCAAAGACAAAACAGTAGATTATCAACACACAAAATAGATGCAGGGAACTGAATCAGAGCTACTCTCCCATGTCATTCTCTTAAATATACTGAAGAACAAGAATCATAACCCAAGAGAAGTCATGCAATCAATCCACTCTTCCACAAAACCAGCCAATAAAGTACAAACACCTCAGGCTTCAAAACACAACACTCCTGCCCTCTACCCAACAAAAAGAGGAGTCGCTGAGAACCAGAGAAGCACAGGAGCCTCCAGTAGAATCTTACGTGAACTGACCATATGGAACAAGCAATCCCTGCTAAGTCCAAGGAGTGTGAAAACAAGTTTTACAGTAAGATAGCAGTACTTACATGGTTAAGAATACAGAGGCTAGGGAAATATTAGAGACTCAGTCTTTGAAATTGAAGGACTACTCAATCTCAAAAAAATGAATCTGGTCAGAAGAGATGTACTACACAGCAAATCACCACTCTGAACACAAGAAAACTGAAATCAAATGCATTTCCTCATCTACTCATGATTACAAATGAGTCCAAATTTTGTCTAAATTTTTGGGCCTAAGGTAAATGTTATAGGGAAAGAAAATTACTTGTTGTTTACTCTTCACTGAATAAGATTAAGGGCTGTCACTCTGGAACGTATGGACACTGAGTATGAAAATCTATGGTGACCAGGAATGTTTTCTAGATCCCGGACAATGATAGTGGCTATGAGGGAAGACAGAAGAAAAAAGTTACAGATCTATTCAGGAACATTTTGGCTCAAATTTTAGCTTCAAATTGCAATGAAAACCAGGCAGTGAATTTGACAGGACTTTACAGAGTATGTGACAGTGCTTGAAGGAAGAAAATCAAGAGGAAATGATATTTAAATATGTAAAATGTACTAGATCTTTGCTGATTATGACTCTCCACTGTCATTCAGCCAGTTCAAAATTTGAAGCAACTACATACTTATAAAAATGATTTTGAAGATTATAAATGTTTACATGATATAGAAAATGAGATGACATGTCTTTAGTTTGTAAAGTAATACTATTATATGAGTTCCAGAGGGAAAATGAGTGGATACCACATTAGATGGTCATTAGAAGAACCTAAAGCATGTAGGACTTCATAAATTCTGAAACTAGAAACTGTATACAATGAGCAGAGTTTTATTAAAATTTAAAGGAAATATGAAAGAGCCCATCTATTAAAAGATTGTTTCAGTGAGCTTAAGTAGACTAGATATGTAATTCATTAATTGTGTTTTTATTTGTTATTGAAGAAAAAAGAGAAATTGATTTGACCTAACTTGAAATTACTCTTCATAAAATTCCACTTCTAAGGTGTTGTACAATTATATCTTTATAATCAACCCTGGTGGCCTGATACTTGTCCAGTATTCATCAAAGCTATACAGAGATTAGCAAAATAGATTATGCTACATAACAAAAAGAAGAAGAAGCTGGATCTTTTTTCCCTACACTTGCCATTGAGGGCAGAGGAATAGACCTGTGCAGAAGGAAGCCAGGAATTGCCTTATCTTTGCAGATACACATCAAGGATAGCAGTGACTCTTTTGGTTAACTCTCCTGTCAATTAAAACCATGGTTGACACAGTAAAACTACAAAAATGCCCCGGTGCACCACTTCCTTTATTGTGTTAATGAATTTGCCAGCCAGAATTGCTTTGGATTCTATCCTGTCAATATGTTGCTTACTTCTGTGTCCCCTGCACTATTTAATTCAAACCAAGGGTTTTTCTCTGTTTACTTTCAGTCATGACTTCTTTACCAGTGATGTTATTTCTCATAATTCTCCATCTGCCATCCATGCTCACTGAAGGAAGGGTGAGTGTTACATGGATAATTATATCAGATATAACTGATTACTCTTTAAATTGGTTTAATAATTATGAACACAAAAATCTTAATGGTATGGTGAGTGACAACATTCTCATTGGGTTTGTAGAGGACTTAAGAGGGCTATGAAGATAGAGACTAAGGTTTAATTCCCTACTTCTGATAGCTATAGTACCCACTAATGACATGTAGGAACTAGACACTTGAAGATGTGCTCCAATTATATGACACGGATTAGATGTCAAAGATGCACATTCAGGGGATTTAGATACATGTCAGTGAGTAAAACATTTAAAGTTGAGTTTCTACATAAAGCTTGCAATTACACCACTATGAAATATGACTTAGGGGCAGAAGAACCAGAAATGAACCAAGAACCTTAAATTAAATACAAATGAATATGTGGACCAACAGCCAAACTTATCTGTTAACCTCTATAGTATGTGAAGTTGGTGTCAATAACATGAGCAAATTCCTCATTCCTCTGTAGCATGCACTTGGTTTCCAATCAAGTTTGATAACACATTATTCATTCACAATGCACTATATTTTGTGATCCTTTCAGCTTTTACTGATTGACTGGTTATTAATCATTTGGGAATCTTCAATCATACAACCCCATCACACTAACTTCCAAGTCTGTCCACTGTAAGATTCTTGTCCCTGATCTATATCCACAGAAAAAGATCCATTTGCTGTCATATATGGTCAAATACTTGGTGGCCAGCCCCAAGACTGGAAGATGAATCTTTCTCTGGCTCTATCTGCCTTCAAAAGCCATCAATTAAGTAGCATTTTGAAGTGGTCTGTGCGGAGTGGAGCCAGCTCTATCTCACCTACATTCATGCCTGTACCTCACTGCTCTGTGCTGTTGAGGGCTGGGCCAGCTGTCCCACAGACATTAGAATGTCTTCAGTCAGCAGCCGTTACCATGGGAATCCACATGGGTTTTGGTGGTAAGACAGACTGAAGACATCAATATGGCCCTTTGCCATATTAGGACCACTGACACAAGCATGGCACCCAGAGGTTGTACACCAGCCTCAGCTGGGTTGGCCCTGCAAGGCAGTAAAGCCTGAAACATCATTGACATATCAACCAGCTGGCCAGACAGCAAACATTCACATAAATTTGAGGCTTCACTGAGGTCTAGGAAAGAAACATGGAGTACTGACAACAATGTGGACTCCAGTAGCATCTTGGACCAAGATCCAATCCAAAAAGTGAACCTTTCCTCTTTGCTCAGATCCAGGGGGAATTCTAAAGCTGGTCGTCAGGTTCTGGGGCAGTGTGTGTGTCTGCAAGCTCTAAGCTGTTTTATACCATCTTGCTGACTCATTCTCCTGACCCTACTGAGCAGTGATAGCATGTAGACTTTATTCTCTCTGTCTCCCCTCTCCACATAGCCAGTTCACCCCTCTCCCTGACTCACTCTCTGCTCTGTTGTTCTCTTTCCAACTTCTCCATCATATGTTTTTTGTTCCAGGTCCTTTGAGGGCCTCCAGCGTGCCCTTAAAACGAACAATATTATCAAAAATATTGATAATAATTTATAACATGTAGCAACTTTCTTAAGTTACTAAATGTAATGTGTTATTATTAATATAATTATTAATTATCATTATTTTATTTACTTAATATTGATAATAATTCATTACATTTAGTAACTTAAGAAAGTTGCTACATGTTATAAATTATCAATATTTTCCAAATTTCTGTCCTCCTAATAAATGCTCCACTGACACTCAATCAAAAACACATCTTTTCAGAAGACATTTTGCATACAAATAAGATCGTATATAAGTAAAAATTACCATTATCTTGGAAAACTCAATTTTGAGCTTTGAAAAAATTGTCTATTTTTTGTGAGTTGAATCGCATAGAGAGAATTAAAAGTATAAGACAACTTGTTTTAGATAAAATGTCTACCACGTGCATTTTTCCTACAATCAATTCATAAGTTTCATTAGGCTGTTTGTTCAAACGTACGATAATGGTCCCTTTTCCTAATCATAAAACAGAAGATAGGTGTAGATACGGAATAGAGAATTGGCATACATTATTGTGTCTGTGAGCACAGAACTAAAAAATAAAAAAATAAAAAATAAATAAATAAAATAAAAACAAACTCTGGATAGGTCTTGTGTTTTTTTTTTTTTACTATAAACATGTTATAAACAACTGTCTCTATCTTAGTTTCTGAAACAGACTCAAAAAGAACCCACCATATCTGGTGATGACAAGACAAACCACAAGGCTGACTTGGACAAGATTCACTCCCAATAAGAATGAAACATCCAGAAAGCCTTTGAGATGAACACCTGTGCCTTTAATCAAGATCAAACTCGGCTTGAAGATTCTAATCTTCACAATTCTAATGAACACAAGTTAAACCTGTGTTTATTGACTGTCCTGAGCAAATCTGTTGCTCATGAACATCAAATGGACACAGTAAATTTCCAAAGAATTCCAAATAGGCTCAATGGACCGGAGTTAGGCACCAACAAAGCAATAATTAAAGGCAAGTCATCCACTTTGTGCATGAAGACTTGACAGTATTGATAAATGAGTTGATTTCATAATAAGGTTAACTAGGAGGGCCTTGGTGTCATACTTGCTATGCCTCTTACTAAACTCTCTTTCACATCCTACATCCTATTTATTTTATCCCCTAAATACAAGGAGAATAGAGTCTACAAATAAAGACATTAAACTAATCTCTCCTCCCTCCAGTGAAATACTAAAACTGACCAGAGGCAGCAAAGTAAGTGATCTGAACTAGCTATGAAGGGAGCAGGCAGCTAGGAATTTGCGGTACTTCAGAACTATGGCATAACATTCCTTTCTTTAAATGACCATAATTTCACAGTAACATTCCCAGTAAATTCATTATAGGCACCCCATTCTTCCTCATGGTTATCTGATCAAATGTGAATAGAAAAGTTTATTGCTTCAAACTATGAAGTTTTGTAGTCCTAAAATATTTAATATCATGTTTTTTCTCTATCTTCTTCTGAATAATTTCATACAAATGTAGAATACATTTTGATCACACACCCATCTGAGACTCTCTTACTTCTCTCTATCTCCCATTAACTATAAATTCTTCCAAATTAGTCATTCTCCCACTTTACGTATTTATGTTTTGTTTTTGGAAACTCATTAAGTTTAACCAGGGATATACACAGGGTCATATGCATGAAGTGATCTCTGAAGCCAATGCAAATATCACCAACAGGTAAACCACTAAAGATAATGACATCGATACTCCAGCAGCTAGCCCCTGCCAACGTCTCCTTAGAGACAGCCTCTGTCTTAGAACACCATTCCTCCTCTGTGACTGAATGTTGACATGCCCAGTCTTGTGTAGGCTATGTTCATGCAAACCGAGGTCCAGTATTCCACATGGAAAAGAAGAGTAAGGCTCAGCTGGGTGTTCCTATTCAGTTAAGTCAGTTAAGCTCTTACAAACCTCAGATAAAACGCTGCTAAACACTTGTTCTTGAAGACAGGCCTTTGTAAATAGAACAGCCTTCACATTTAGATTTCAAATGGCTGCTCCTCCAACAACAACTATTTCTCATGGAGGCCTTGTAAGATAGTATTTCCAGTAAGTCTTCAACGTGCGTACTTGTTAAAGCACTTGAAGCTCTGTGAAAAATATCTCCTCATAGAATGACTCTCATTGATACTTTTGTTTCAGAAAGTCCTCAATCAGTGCAGGATTCATTGTCTAGAAATGCTTCCCATGAAGTTTTAAATGGTGAAGCCTTGTCATTTGGATTTGTTATTGTCTGTATCTTGTGTACTTAACTGTAATTGGCTATGATATCTTGGTTTTTGTTTAAAAAAGTTGATTTAGGTTTTTCTAATTGAAAAAGGGGAATATCAGCTACCAAGTTTTATTATACAAAATAATAAGACCATGAACAATAATTTAATTGTCTATTTTAAATTGTAATTACACACGCATTTTTAAATTCTTAACATAGAAATTCACATGTTATGAAAGGAAATAAATTGGGACATTAAATTTCAAAGATTTTGATTATGTCTTCAATAAAATATGGAACTTCACAAAGTTTTTTAATAGGAATACATTTCATAGGAGATACGTCTCATTCTAAAACTCATACTCCATTCAAAATGAAAATCTTTCACCTTACCTAAATGAAGCTCAAACTCACAATCTTCCAGTTCAGTAACAGCAGGGCTAATCGGTAGCACTTTATTACTGAACCTCTGTAATTTCCCTGTCTTCTTCACAGGCATGAACTACATCAAGTTTCTCACATGAAAATATATCATCATCTGTTCTAGTACAGATTCTCTATTAGTTAAGTTAAAACCTATATTTGGTAAAATTTAGATCCAGTGGATTTGTTTGTCATCACTGTTGGTGGTATTCTGTCTGGACTCCAACCCCACAGTCACCTGGCAACATCCAGGTATGCTCCTCCCTACAGTCTCCTGGCAACAGCCAGGTAGGCTCCTCCCTACAGTTACCTGGCAACAGCCAGGTATGCTCCTCCCTACAATTACCTGACAACAGCCAGGTAGGCCTGGCCCACTGTGAAAGAGGCTGCTTACTCCCTTCTGTCTTTTCACTCCTGCTGCTTTCCCTTGTGTCTTGTCTCCTTGCTCCTCTTTTCTCTCCATTCCCTTCCCCACTCTCTCTAAGTGGTCATGTCCATCCTCTACTTCTCTCCTCTCTCCTCTCTCCCTTTCTCTCTGCCTCTACTACTCTTTTAACGCTTCTCCTCATGCCCTAAATAAACTCTATTCTATACTATACCATCGTGTAGCTGGTCATCCAAGGGGAAGGGATGCCTTGTCATTGGCCTGCTGAGGTACCCCCTTCTCCACACATCACCACACCCCTGTAGAACATAATCATATACATATATATATATATATATATATATATATATATATATATATATATATAATCACAACATTGGCTCCCTGTGACTCTGATCTAAAAACTCTACAGGTTTGCATCCCATCTCAGCCACAACAAGAGATCAATAGCCCAGATCTGGTAAGCCCTCATTCCCACTGGTCAGACTGACCATCTGCATGGCCCCAGAGAAGATTCGTTGAGCTTAGAGCTTCCTCTGTGTTGCCCTGACCCTTGTTTCAGGACTCTTTCCCTTGGGTGAGATTTCCCTCTCCTTGGAGACAGTTTCTTTCTCCTGGCTGAGAATTTCAGGCCCGGCCTGGACAACTGCTCTCTGGCTCAGCAGCGCCAGCTCTGAGCTTTAGACTTTAGTCCCCACATGTCTCTCCTTTGTGTCAGTCTGCTATTGATCCTTAGCTTAGATTTTCCCTCCCCCTCTCTCTTCATTTGCAGCCTGCTGGTCCAGCTGGTTTGCCTGAAAAGCAAGTTTAGTGCCTTCCCAGGCTGGAGACCCTACTTGCTGCCCTTCCCATTCTGCTCTCAGTTCTGGAAATGTGTGTCCCTGTCCCTTGCCTCCTGTCAGAAGTTCCTTCTGTTAGAACTTGGTTTCCCAAGCTCTCGACCACCTGCGTGCACTCTTTTGCACAAGGGCTTGGCTGCCTGCTCCCAAGCAAGAGAGAGTGCCCCTTTCTCCCGTCCTTTTTCCCTCTCTCTCTGCCTCTCTGCCTTGGGTACGGGTCACCATAACTACATTGCTAAAATATAGAACATGCTATTTCAGGTGCTGTCTTTTCCCTGCCCACTGCAGATTCTGGGGCACTAGGCCTCGCGACTTCTGCCTGCTAGAAGGAAGTCCCAACCTGCAGCAACGAAGACCTGCAGGCCTGACCTGCGAGATCTTATGTCACTGCTGTCAGCTTTCTTGTTCTGGTCCTAGCCAAATGTTTCTTTGCTAATACAAAATATACATTTCTCAACCTACACAACCTGTCAAAGTTACCTAAGATTTTCATTCCTATCCTGTCTTAATATGATTTTTACTACTGTCATTAAATTCTACTCAGTTATAACCAATCTCTATAGTGCTCAATCCTGTCAGAAGTTTGTTAATTATCAAGTTTATGACAGACAAAATTTCCAAAGCCGTTAACAGTTAAACCCCATGAGGTCTCAGAATACATTGACACGGCTACAGGATACTACCTGTATTGTGATATGATAATCACTGAAAAACGCAGTGGACAAAACTGATTACTCTGAGTCAAATGACATAACTAAACCAAGGTAAGCCATTCCTCATGTCATGAGTATCCATTCCACAGAGAAAAAGCCCTGCATCTTCTGTGCTTGAAAGCCAGACTGACCGTCCAAGTTGCCATAGAGACCACGGGAACTGTTGGCTAGTGGACACTGTCATTTTTTAAAAAAATAATATGTAACTGATATATAATGATGGACTATTGTTTATTCTTTCTCAGTCTTCTGAGTACATTGACAGCTAGAAGAAATCTTTCACAGATATAATCTGTTATCTTCTTACCTAAACTCTGTTACCATTAATTAAATGCTTCATATTTCCTCTTCATGCTAGGCCATTGTCCTAATATTATCTGAGTTCCTATAAATGTGCCTGACTGGAATAAAGCATTCCACTGTACAATCCAACTTTTTAATCTTTTTCCTTCTGCTTCACAAAAGGCTCATCTTAAAGACTGTTCATGTTGCTAACTCATGTTGTTATCTCGTTTATATTCTTTCAAGCTACAGAAAGTCCACTTAGATCTACCTCCCATGGACTAAATAGATTCTATACAGATAAAGACATCTACCCAAAGTTCACACTTGCTACCTACTACAGGATGGGATTCCTCTGGGTTTCAAATGTACATCTTCAGAAAAATTAAGAACTGTCTAAGGAGTTCATCTTGGAATACCATGCTCTCCTTCCTCTTGTTAACCTCATGAATACACTCCAACGTATCCCCATTTCTAAGTATCAGCTCCTAATACCCAGAAACCCATTTTCACTGGAAACCCAGTAACCACATGTATCAGAACCCCACAAGTTGTCTACTTAGCAGCATGCAGCCACCACATTCTATGAAAAACCGGAGAGGAAACAGAAACCAAGAGCAAACTACTCACTCAAAAAAATATAAGACATATCAGCACATATATTTGCAAGTTTCTCAAATTCAGTTAGCTAAATGCCAGCGTAAAAATAGAATAAAATCTAGGTCAATATATCTCTACTAGAGCCCAGAAACCCTAGGATAACAGACCCTGACTATACAACTATTCCAACATACCTGAAACATACATACACACACACACACACACACACACACACACACACACACACACACACACACACTAGGTTTTAACACAGCAGTTCTCAATTTGGTAGAGATCCTTAAAGAGGGGTTGAATAAATCCTTTTTAAAACTCATGAAAATGCAGTGTAGGAAAATTGTGGTACTTTCCATCGGAATCTTCCCCTTAAACTCACATATTTAAATGTTTAGTCAATGAGGCATGGTGTTAACCTGCAGGGATTAGGGGGTGGGGCCTAGTTGGAGGCAGCATGTCACTCAGGTAGGCTTTGGGTTTCAACTGCTGAAGCCAGGCCCAGTTTCTCCTCTTTCTCCTAAGAAGCTTGTAAATTACCTCAGCTCCCCAGGTAGTGTTGAGGTTTTGTCTTTTTTTTATTTTATTTTATTTTATTTTATTTTATTTTATTTTATTTTATTTTTAAGAGAGGTTGTTGCTGTGTAGCTCAGGCTAGACTATACTACCCAATTCTTTTGTCTTATTCTCTCAAGTGCTGGGGCTGCACGGATGTCACTATGTCCAGCTGGTAAATGCTACCTTTACCCTTAAAACTGGAATATAATTTTGAAAGAGGTTTTGTCTTTTACTGTTTATTGTAGTGCTGGCCTCTGGAATCTGCTTGAATGGTGAGGGACTCAAGTCCCAGTTAACTCTGCTTGGTAAATAAACATGCCAGCAGCCAATAGATGGGGAGAAGAGACATAGGCAAGGCTTTGGTTCCTCAGACTTGGGACCACAAGGAGGAAGCAGGAGGGAGAAAAGGAGCTGCTATGGGATATAGTAAGAGTGTGAGGGAGAGGATCAAGGAGAGCCTCCACAGGCTAGTGGCCAAGTGCTCCACAGGCCTTCCTAATTGGAGCTAAGAGCAACCCAGATGAAGTATAGTAATAATGTGGGTTACGGAAAGAAAGTAGATTCTAACAGCATGGAGATAAGGCAGCTGGCTAACTATTGCACTGCATAAAGCATATTAAAGTACAAAAGCTTTGTGAGTGTCTTCCATCCAGGAACATAAATGGTCAAAGTTCTGAAGAAACCACCATGCACAGAGTTTTTAAATAATCTTTTACAGTAAGTGAGTAGTAGTGTTAGCATCAGGACATCCAAAGCCTGTGGCGATGCATGGGCGGATCCACAGACCTGTTGTCAGAGCAACAGCCACCATATTCCCAGAATCCATTGGGCTCACCTCCCACCTTTACCTGTGGCCATTACATCACAACCCATATATATATATGCATATGTATATATACACACACACATACTGGGAATATTCCTCCATCTCTCTCTCTCTCTCTCCCCTGCCTCTCTTTTCATGCCACTTCCCCTTCTCTCCCTCTCAATTAAACCTCTTACACATGGAACTGTTTGGGCCTAGTGTGGTATGTTCTGATGTGACCTGCTGTTCTAACACATCATTTGGTGCCAACGCCTGGGATTTGGCAGTTCGCATCAGCCAGCACCCACTCTGCTGCCCTGCTGAGGGGCGACGGGCAGATGTCACAACCACGTGGATCAGTCGCAGCACCGGCAACTGCAGCTGCCATCAGTACTGGAGTTCACGGATGCCATCAGTACTCAAGTTCATGGCCCCCTCAGCTGGTGGCTACAACAATCGCAGGCTTTCATCACGGAAGCGGCCGCTGCTGAAGACATCACCACCAAGTTGCAGCCGGAGCCAAGCCACAGCCACGCACCACAGGACATACAAACTTCTGCCATGTGAGCCGTGCCCCGCCTGGTCTATCGGGGGGGGGGGGGGGGTTAGCCTCTGCTCAAATCCACACCTACCCATTCAGTTCATGTTTTCCACTTACCAGTCTGCTATATTTCTCGCACAGACACCGGCATATTAATTAATAGGATCAGTCAAGGAGAGGACCGCCAGCCTTCCAGATACGGCCTGGCCAGCCTTCTCTGGGAACCACGGGGTTTATACTCAAGCCTCCAAGTTGACATATGTTTTAGGACTTCTACCATTGGCTGCCTCTCCCTCAGAAGCAACTCTCGTTCCCAATCTTTTTACAGGCTTTTACAGCTGAAAAAACTTTGGATCCAAGGCGGGTTGCTTTCCACAGCAGGCCGCCGAGGCCTGCTGGGTAGCCACTAGGAGTTCCTCGTGACAACTTGAGCCAATAGCTTTGGCTGTTAACTCTTCAGTGCTTGGCTTGTTCTCAGGACGCTGGTACGAATAATACAACCAACCACCAATGGGCATAAGAATGTCTTCGACCGTGCCTCCAGACACCTCACTGGGATGTCTCCTGGAAAATCTCAAATCTTTAAAGCTAACGCCTGACATGAAGGCATCAAAATTAATATATCTCTGCAATAAGATCTGGATTAAATATCAACTAGATGGGAGTTCAAAATGGCCACTTAATGGCACCCTACATCCAACTATTTTAAGGGATCTTAATACATACTACCAGTGAACTGGTAAATGGAAGGAGGTTCCCTATGTCCAAGCATTTATCTAACTCCGTTCCAGTCCCTCCTTGTGCTCTTCTTGTTCCCAACTCAACTTCTCTTAGCCATGAAATCTACACAGCCTCCTCTAGATGATGCTATAATGCTAGATCCAGCTAATGAACCGCACCCTTTTCATCGCAGACCTGTCTCCATGCCACCGAAAACCCAAACTGCTGCCTCAGTTTCTCCTCCTCACCAGGATGCCCCAGAGCCTGCTAGCTCTGCCTCTCCAGAGCCCTCCCCTTCTTCTGTGTAAGCTGTGGGCCGCTCCAAATGCCCTACATTGGCAGCTACCTTCACACCTCCTATCACCTGCTCTAAGGCTATAACCAAACCTCCAAGTCCTTCCTCCCCAGAGAAACCTGACCCAGCAACGGTCCTACCTCCAAGGGAAGCTGCTGGAGTTGATGGTCTTGTCAGAGTACATGTTTCATTCTTGCTTAGTGAACTTTCCCAAACAGAAAACAGGCTAGGGTCCTATACTTCTAACTCTTCCAAGTTTATTAAAGAGTTCCAGTATATCACTCAGTCTTACAGCTTGACTTTCCATGATGTCCATATGATCCTGAACAACAACTTACTTCCTGAGGAACACAGACAAGTCTGGGAAGAGGCAAGAGTGCATGCAGATGGAATTCACCAAAGATACAACACATACACAATTGGCTCTGAGACAGTGCCAGACCAGGATCCCCGGTGGAATTACAATTCTGCAGGTGGTGTTTTAGCCAGGGACAGGTTCATTACATACCTTCTGGCCAGTCTTAGAAAAGTGGCCTTAAAGCCAGTAAATTTTGAAAAACTCCAAGAGGTTGTCCAGGACAGACAGGAGAATCCATCTCAATTTTTAGAACGCCTTATGAAGGCTTTATTACAGCATACCAATTTGGACCCTAAAAACCCAGAAGGTAAGCAACTTCTGATGACGTACTTCTTTTCTCAAAGCTACCCTGACATAAGATCTAAACTTAAAAAAACCTGGAGAGGGGACCCCTAACTCCACAGGCAGAAATCTTAGCTCTGGCCTTCAAAGTATAATCAAAATGTATTTATCAAAAGTCCATAGTGCATCCTTAATGCTTTAGTGGAAGAAGGGTAAATAACTAAACACAAGGCAAGCTTAATGAAAGGATTACAGAGTAATAGTAAATAATCATAACTTTTACTAGATATTCAAAACATTTTATGATTATGAGAATTGTTATTCTCAGTTGCCTTTTCAATATTTTCCGTGAATATAAACTAAAATTTGGAAGTGCAAATGAAGAAACCATGCATTTTACTCATTTTCTACAAATTAAAGTTTAATCCAAACACCTTCCTTTACCTCAAACGTTACAATATCTTTAGGATTCACAGAACATGGCACAATTTAGATCGACAGGTAGAGATACTTTCTATATTCCTTTATGTTGAACTCTCCGACTCAAAAATAATAGAGATGAGGTGGTAGTGCGGTGTTTCCAACTATGAGAAAGAAAATCAAATTCATAACTATCAAACTGTGTTAATCGCCATCATCAATTTCTTCCTTGTTTATACAGTGGCACTATTGTTTATAGCAAGTCAAATGGAAAATTTTTCCTCCTAAAGATTGAAATCATTTGTGAATTGAATTAACTATGTCTTAGGATGGTTTCAAACTTTTCCATGTTAGTCAATTAGATAACTCCTCACTCAAAGTTCCATGGTTTCATTCTTGAAAGGCTATTAGGTATGAACTTCATGGTGGTTTCAGAGGTTACAATAAGATACATGCTATTATCTTAGCATACCAATCACCCTAGTCCTGGAAAGTTGTCTAAGTTGCTAGAACCAGGCATGATTTCCCTCCTGTTAAGAGAGCCTTAAGCCCAAATATACAGCTGCTGGTCACCAACATGTGAGTGCCAATTATTGGACCTTTGTGGACATTTTGCCCTGATGATAATTGTTTGTGCTGTTAGAGCAGTGGAGCACTCTTGATTGCTTAACCTCCCTCAGAAGGTTGTACATGGAACCATGTATGTGGAACGAAGGCTTTCAGGTTTGATACAACTTGAATTATCTGAATCCTGTTTCCTAAGTGTGAGAAGTCTTTAAAAATATTGTGCCACATTCAATCTCATAGAGAAAAGTGAGGGACATACCAATAGTCTATATTTCCTTATTTCATACATTGGGAATCATCTATAATAACCAGATGAGCAGTGAAACTCTAGAGATAAAAATGTCTGAGAAACTTTTGCAGAAAACCAGAGGCTAGGATGGGATACTAGATCTCATTGCAGAAGATAAAAGATAAGGTGTGGAAAAATTGATGAAATACAACTTAAATGTAAAATTCTTTGTGTTCTAACTCTGGGTACTTATTCTTAACAGACATGCCAACCTAAAATGTGATCATATAATCAAATAAGTTGACAGAGCACTTCAAATAGTGATGAGATAGTGATGTTATATGTTGGCAAATTCCCTATAAACCTAAGATTTGTGTAGAATCAAAATGGTACAAACCAAAAATGTTTTCTCAAACATTTCATTTTTTGTACAAAATGTCTTGATATGCTACAATACTTCAATTGAACTACTGTTTTATTCTGTTATATGGATTTTTTTATTTGTTTATATTTTATTTTTCACTGACCTTACATCTTATGACAATCAACTGTCACATGTGAAACATGTGTATCAAGTATCAAGATTCTTCAATAATGTCAAGAATAAACAATTTTTTCTTTGTTGGTATGAAAAAACAGTGTTCAGACAGGCAATAATCTACTAAATGCTCACAAATCTGGAAAAAAATATAAAACAAAACATAAAATCCATATCATCAAAAATATGAGAAGCAAAGAAGAGCAAGGTAGTTTTAAGTCAATAAGAAAGGCTGTATAAAGCCAACCATTGGACCCCAATGGAAGAATTAGGGGAAGAAAGGAAGGAGATTGCAACCCCATAGGAATAACAACAATATCAACTAACAGAACCACACAGAACTCCAAGAAGCTAAACCACCAACTAAAAAGTATACGTTGGTTGGTTCATGGCTCCCACTATTACAGAGGAATGACTTAATGAGAGGCATCAATGAGAGGGGGGACACTTGGTCCTTCTGAGGTTATTTTCCCTAGCAAAGCGGGATGCTGAAGGGTGAGCCAGGAGTAGGTGGGTGGGAGGGAAACACCCTCTTAGAAGCAAAGAGAAAGGAGACTAGAGTGAGAGGTTGTGGAGGGGAGACTGAGAAAGGGGACAACATTTGAAATATAAATAAATAAAATAATTAATATAAAAAATAAAGGATGTATAAAATACAGATATATTGAGTAATACAGTAATAATGGAAACAACAATCCATGACCTAAAGTGCTAAACAAAAAGAGAGTCAAGGGGCATGAGTTTCCCGTCCCCATTTCTTTCCTGGAAACAATTGCAAAGGAAAATCTTTAGGAACAAAGTCAAAATAGTACATTATTAACCCACAAAACAGATTCTGGGAAATGACTCAGGGATGCTGTCCCTTGCCAATCTCTTAACTATTTTGATGAGCAAGAATCAGAACTCAAAAGAAACTGTGCAATCAATTGACTCTTCTGGAATCAACAGCCACTAAAGCACAAACACCTCTGGCCTCAAAACACTAAAGACCTGCTGCCCTCTACCCAGTAAAAGGAGGAGTCACGGAACCAGAGAAAAACAGGAGCCTGCAACAGAAGCTGATCTGAACTGCACATATGGAGCAAGGAATTCATGCTAAGACTAAGGAATGGAAAAGAAAGTCCCATGGTAAGATGACAGTATTTAAAATGTTAACATTACTGATGCTAGTGACATATTAGAAACTTAGTCATTGAAATATACAGTGGGAATATTGAAGGGCTGTTCAATTTAAA
The DNA here is from genome assembly GCA_019843815.1 of Montemys delectorum. Taxonomy (NCBI): domain Eukaryota; kingdom Metazoa; phylum Chordata; class Mammalia; order Rodentia; family Muridae; genus Montemys; species Montemys delectorum. The sequence continues at coordinate 28,463 of JADRCD010179815.1, forward strand.
AAAAAAAAAAAGTGGAAGTGGTCCCATGAGAGTTACAGAGTAACTCACAACTCTGAATGCAAGAAAACTCAAATTGAATGCATTTCCTAATCTGCTCATGATTACAAGTGAGTCTGAATTTTGTCTAAACTTTCATCACTAAAGTAAGTACAGGGAAAGAAAAATTATTTGTAATTTACTCTTCAGTGAATAAAAATAATGGCTGTCACTCCAGAAGGTATGGGCACTAGATGTGAAAGAAAATACAGGGTGGCCAGGAATGATTTCTAGAACCTGGACAATGATGGTATCCATGAGGAAGGACAGAAAAAAGAAAAAATAACAGATCTAAGCAAGAAAATTTTGACTCAAATTTTAGTTTTATATTACAATGGAAGGAAGACAGTGAATTTGACAGAGAATATTACACAATACTTGGCAGTGCCAAGTAAGAGAAAACAGAGGGGAAATGGTATTCAATAATGTAAAATGTAATAGATCTTTGCTGATAATGACTCTCCATTGTCATTTCAGCCAGTTAACAATTTCAACCAGTTATATACTTATAAATAAGAATTTTAAGGACTCTGGATGTTCACATGATGTAAAAATGAGATGCCATAACTTTCCAATGTAATCATTTTATATAAGTTCCAGAAGGAAAGTGAATGCCTACCATTAGGTGGCCATTATCAGCACCTGAAGAATGTAGGATCTCATAACACCTGGGATAGGAAATTGTATGTAATGAGCGGGGTTGATTAAAATTTTTTAAAAAATATGAAATACCCTATCTAATAAAAGATGGTTTTAGTGAGCTTAAATACATATGTAATTCAATAATTGTATTTAAATTTTTCTTATGGAAGAAAAAAGAGAAATTGACTTGACACAACATGGAATTGGTCTTTAGAAAATTCTAGGGTGTTTATATAATTATATCTGGATAATCACAAAAATGGCAGCCTGATACAATTCCAGTATACATAAAAGATATAAACAAGGAATAGCAAAATAAAAGATAGTATATGTTAAAAAAAGAAATAAACTGGATCTTCCCCCCCACACATTAACTTTTGAGGGACCACCCCTCACCCCTCCATGGAGGATGAATCTTTCTCTGCCTGCATCTCATCCAGAAGCCGTCAATCATGTGAAGTTCCTAAGCAAAGTAGAGCCAGATCATCCTTGACTGTGGCCCTGCCTATCCTTTAGTGCTCTGGGCTGTTGAGTGGTGTGCCAGTCCTTTCACAGACAGTAAGATGTTTTCAGGCAGCAGCTCTGACCATGGGCAAATACATAGGATTTGTTGTTAAGACAGACTGCAGACAACAATATAGCCCTTGGACATATCAGGATCACTGACTGAAACATGGCACCCAGTGGCTGCATAGACCACCAGCCTCAACAGGGTCTTAGGTTGTTACATATGCCACTAAATCACCATGGCTCCATAAGTCAGCAAAGCCTGAGAAATCACTGATGTATAAGTGATGGATCAGGTAGCTGGACAGACAGCAAACATCCACAGGAATCACAGACTTTACTGGGCTCTAGGGAAGAAGCATGGACCATTGACAACAATGTGGACTCCAGTGGCATCTTGGACCACAATGGTCTTCTGAGGTAGTCCAATCCAGAAAGTCAATCTTTCCTCTTTGCCAGATCCAGGAGGAATTCTAAAGCAGGGTGGCAGGATATGTAACAAGTGATGGTCTACATTAGATCCACTCTCATCTACAGTATCCTGCTCACCCATCCTGCTGACCCTACTGAACAATGACATCATGTATACCAAAGTCTCTTTGTCACATGTCACTTCATCACATCTCCAGGTCCACCTTTCTCCCTAGCTCACTCCCTGTTCTGTATTTCTAGCTTTCCTTCCTCTCCATCACATGCTAGTTCCTTATAGGGAACCTTGGAAGGTTTCCAGCCTGCCCTTAAAAGAAACTCTTAAGATGTCAAATGTCATATAATACTTTTCAAAAATTTTGCCCTCCTAATAAAAGCTCCACTAAAACTCAATTGGAAACACATCTTTTCAAAAGAATATTTATATGCAGAAGAGGATATAAGTAGAAAATTACTGTTACTTTCAGTAAAATTTCAAAATTACTATTACTCATTTTTGAGCTATAAATTGAGTCATTTTTCTAATTAGAGTTTAACTGTGTAAAGGGAATTTAATGTGTATGACAATCTTGGTTTCCATAAAATGTCTATCATTTGTATTTTTCCTGTGATGAATTTGTAAGTTTCTTAGGTCTATTTATTCAAACATATAATAATGGTGCCTATTACTAGAACATAAACCAGAAGACAAGAGTAGCCATAAAGTAGACAATTGCCATACATTTTCTGGGATTTTATGAGTACAGAATTTAAAAACAAAACAAAACAAAATAAAATCCTTGGATACATCTTATGTTTCTTACTATAAACCTGTTCTAAACAATTGCCTCCACCTCAGACTCAAAAACAACCCACCATATCTGCTGAGACAGACTTGAAAAGAACCCACCTTATCTGCTGATCACAAGACAGACCACAAGACTTACTTGAACAGGATTGACTCCCAGATAGAACCAAACAACCAAGAGGCCTTTGAGAAGATCCCCTGTGCCTCTGATGTAAAACAAACTTTGTTTGAAAACCTGGCAAATGCTAATCTAAACAAGTTAAACCTGTCTAAATTCTTTACTGTACTAAGTAAATGTGGTGCTCAGAAGAATCAAGTGGACATAGTAAATTTCAGAGTTATTCCCCCACATCCTTCAAGGGACTAGAGTTAAGCACCAACAAGGCAATTATTTAAGAAAAGTCTTCTACTCTTCACAAGAATAATTTATGTTAGGACAAATGTGTTCTTTTCTAAATATTGTTAACTAAGAGGCTCCTAGTGTCATGCCTGTTGTGCCTCTTAATAGGCTCTCTTTCAAGTCCTACGTCATATTTAGTCAACCACACAAATGCAAGGAGAATGTAGAAATGTAAACTGCCAATAGACATAAAACACCAGTCTCTCCTCACTTTAGTTAAATACTAAAAAGGGCCAGAGGCAACAAAAAAATGGTTCTGAACCAGCTGTGCATGGAGTAGACAGCCGGGAACTCCCAAAGGATACACAATTGAAAACCTAAATATATAAGAAAGATACATAAAGTTTGAAACATGCCCACAGAAAGTGTTATGAGGTAAAATATGCTAAATGTATCCACTCTCTTCAGGTAGAAAAACTTTATTCTATTACTTTGATGGAAATAATTTCTGTGCCCCTACCCTGGGTTTCTGCTCCTTCTGATTGCTATTTTTAATTTGGATCTTCTCATGGTGTCTCAATCATCAACATTGTTTGTGCCTAGGCTCTTCAGTATAGCAGCTGAATCTAGTAATACCTAATCTAAATATCATAGTAACACTTTTTGTCATTATGTCAAATATCAGACTCAATGACATAATGAGCTTTTTTGAGCTTATGTCTTTAACCATTTTGTAGCCATTGTCTAACCTACATGTATAGCATTAATACAAGACAGAAAGAACTGCTGTGTGATTTGTAATGTCTTGTCCAGAATCTAGGTTAGTGATTAAACAGGGAATGAAAGTCTTGTGCTCGCCAGTAGACCCCTTTGTTGGCTAGTTTTATGTCAACTTGCAACACAAACAAGAGTTATCTTTAAAAGGCAACCTCGAGGGCAGGCTTCAGCCCCAGGAATCAGGCAGGACGAGCCGGGAAGCATAGGCCTCAGGATTTGCAGGGGAGTCACAGAACTGCAGGGAAAGGATCCTCTCAGCTTCACAGTGACAGAGCTGGATCAGCGACCATCTCTGTCCCCTCCTTGTTAGCAGAGGGCCTGTGTCCAGGGCTTCAGCCAAAGGACTCAGGTGAGATCCTCCATTTTCTCTCTGGTGTCTTTCTAAGGTGGGACCAGCTGGGAGGCACAGGACTCAGGAGTTGAAGGGGAGTTGCAGGGTGACAAGGACAGGTCAAGCTCTAGTCAGAGACACCAAGAACTTCTAACACCAGAGATCAAGAGATGGCAAAAGGCAAATGCAAGAATCCTACCAATAGAAACCAAGACTGCTTGGCTTCACCGGAACCTAGTACTCCCACCTCAGCAAGCCCTGGATATCCCAAAACACCAGAAAAGCAAGATTTGGATCTAAAGACATATCTCACAATGCTGATAGAGGAACTTAAGAAGGACATGAATAGCTCCCTTAAAGAAATACAGGAGAAAACAGATAAAGAAGTATAAGCCCTTAAAGAGGAAACAAAAAAAATCCCCAAAAGAATTACAGGAGATCACAAGTAAACAAATAGAAGCCTTTAAGGAGCACACCCAAAAATCCCTTAAGGAATTGCAGGAAAACACAAACAGGTGAAGGAACTGAGTAAAACCATTCAGGACCTAAAAATGGAAGTAGAAACAATAAAGAAATCACAAAAGGAGACAACCCTGGAGTTAGAAATCTTAGGAAAAAAGTCAGGAAACATAGATGCAAGCATCACCAACAGAATGCAAGAGATAGAAGAGAGAATCTCAGGGGCAGAAGATAACATGGACAACATTGACAGAACAGTCAAAGAAAATGTAAAATGCAAAAAGACCATAACCCAAAACATCCAGGAAATCCAGGACACAATGAGAAGACCAAACCTAAGGATAATAGGTATAGAAGAGAGTGAAGACCTCTACCTTAAAGGACCAGTAAACATCTTCAATAAAATTATAGAATAAAACTTCCCTAACCTAAAGAAAGAGATGCCAATGAACATACAAGAAGCCTATAGAACTCCAAATAGACTTGACCAGAAAAGAAATTCCTCCTGCCACATAATAGTCAAAACACCAAATGCACAAAACAAAGAAAGGGAAAAAGGTCAAGTAACATATAAAGGCAGGCCTATAAGAATTACACAAGACTCCTCACCAGAGACTACGAAAGCTAGAGGATCCTGGGCACATGTCATACAGACCCTAAGAGAACATAAATGGCAGCCTAGACTACTATACCCAGCAAAACTCTCAATCGCCATAGATGGAGAAACCAAAGTATTCCATGACAAAACCAAATTCACACAATATGTTTCCACAAATCCAGCCCTTCAAAGGGTATTAAATGGAAAACTCCAACAAAAGGAGGGGAACTACATTCCTGAAAAAGCAAAAATGTAATCTTCCAACAAAACTAAAAGAAGATAGAGACATGAACGGAATGCCAGCTCTAACTACAAAACTAACAGGAAGCAACAATTACTTTTCCTTAAAATCTATTGACATCAATGGACTCAACTCACCAATAAAAAGACATAGATTATCAGATCGGGTATGTAAACAGGACCCAACATTTTGCTGCATACAGGAAACCCACCTCAGTGACAAAGACAGACACTACCTCAGAATAAAAGGCTGGAAAACAATTCTCCAAGGCAATGGTCCCAATAAAAAAGCTGGAGTAGCCATTCTAATATCGAATAAAATCAACTTTAACACTAAAGTGATCAAAAAAGATAAGGAGGGACACATTATATTCATCATCAAAGGTATGATCTACAAAGATGAACTCTCAATTCTGAACCTCTATGATCCAAATGCTGATGGGTTTGCAGCCCCTTAGGACGAACAACAATTACTAACTAGTACCCTCAGAGCTCCCAGGGACCCAACCACCAATCAAGGACTATACAGGGTGGGACTGAATGTTCTGGCAGCATGTGTATAGTAGAGGATTGAAAATTCGATCATCAATAGGAGGAAAGGACCTCAGCCTTGTGAAGGTTTTGTGCCCCAGTGTAGGGGAATGCCAGGGCCAATAAGTGGGAGTTTGTGGGGTGACAGGCATGGGGAGGGGGAGGCAAAGGGGATTTGTTCTTGCTGTTTTTGTTTGTTTGTTTGTTTGTTTGTTTGTTTTTTGGAGGGGAACCTGGGAATGGAATAATTTACATGTAAATAAAGAAAATATCTAATAATAAAAAAATTCACAATAAATAAATAAATAAGTAAATAAAAGGCAACCTCAAAATGCCTCTAAAGGTTCCATTTGTAAATCATTTCTTTAGTGATTTATGGGAGAGGGCCCAGGCAAGTGGCTGGTTCCATCTCTCTTCTGGTGGTGGTTTTGAGTGTTGAAGCAAGCTAGTAAGCATCACCCCTAGGTGGTCCCTACATCAGATCCTTCCTCTAAGTTCCTGCCCTATTTGAGTTTCTGTCCTAACTTCCTTCAAAGATGCTCATCAAGATGGAAATAAAAGACAAATAAATCATTTCCTCCTCAACTTTCTCTTTTGTTTAATCAGAGCAATAGACACCTAAGATACCACTTTTGATTCAACTTGACACTCCTTAGCATTGTTGTCAATAAAATCAATTTGGCTTGACAATTTGTTGCTAATAATACATTCTGATCCTGTAGAAAGAAAAGATGTATCCATCTTTTGTTCTGGCATAATACACCCATAAAAGTGTTACTTCTTCACTTATAGTCCCAATGCAAAACATTCCCAAGAAATCCTTAGTGAACACACACAAAAGTGTACTTTACATTTCCACTGGACATGTTTTCATGAAGTCATTGGCCCAATTAAGATTATGCTTCACACTACATGTATTTATCAATATTCATAATATATCCTTAATGTTTTAGTGGGAGAAGGAATGTAACAACAATACAAGACAGGCTCAATCAAAGAATTACAGAATAGTAACAAATAAAAAGAACCTTTATTAGACAATCAAAACATTTTACAATTATGAGAAATGTTACTCTCAGTGGAATCTTTAATGTTTTCTGTAAATACAAATGAAAGTTTGGAAATGGAGAAATTCATTTACACATTATCTACAAATTAAATTTCAACTTGAACACCTTCTTTTACCTCAAACCTGTTGCAGAATTTTCCCTGTCCAATTACATTAGTGCAGAAGACGTTTGTGATTGAAAAAAGGAGATAGAGTTAAGAGTTGCAGGAAGGGAGGGAGCATCTCAGAGGTGGGGAGAGCTAAGATGGCTGCAGACATGTACCCACATGGTATTTACCAGCCTCAAGTAGCTATGAGGTTAGAAATATTGAGATAAAGCTCTTATCATTATTAATTGGCTCTGAAATTATTATACTGACATCTTGTAAATTGTGATATTACTGACATATAAATCTGATTGGTTAATTAAGCATTAAGAGTCTTGATTCTACTGGGATACTGAGTATTGTGATGTGCTGGCTGATCATGCAGTGCATGGTAGTGAGAGGAACTGGTGTGGGGGGTAGGTGACAGAGAAATGGCCTAGTGATAGCCCTATAGTCCAGCAGGGCTGGAGAGTTGGCAGGCTGGCAGGACCCTGGAAGCATGGTCTGGCACTGCAGGGACTTGGCAGGTTCACTTTTTTTTTAATATTTCATGCAACAGATGGCAAACCAAGGTGCTGTCTTGGCAAGAATTGAGTAAAAATTTAAGATTAGTAGCCTGAGAGTAAGTTTCATTTATTTATTTTTTAATTAGAGTGAGTAACTGGTAGCACTAAAAATGAGTCACATAACTCAAATGTGGGGAACCTTGTAACAAAGAAACTTCTAGCAGGGCTGAGGACCCTTGTTGTGGGAAATTACAGGCTCCTCTGAGTTAGGAGAAGAATGGAATTTGCCTATCTCTTAGGGCAGAGGAATTAAATTGTGAATTTAAAATTAGAATTATTTGCTTTTAGAATAAATTTATATACAGATTCTGTCCAAAGCACATGGGAAATTTCTCCTGCTGTTTGGAACTAGATAGGTAATATTAGTCACTGACTTCAGAGTAGAGAGTGCAGTGATAACCATTGTCTGCCTTGAATGGGTATTAATTATCTATGTCTGTGGCTCCAGATAGAGAGTTCAACAGACAGACATTATACAAGTATTAATAAAATATGTCTGTGGCTCTAGGCATAGAGCCAAACAGAAAGATGGTAGAAGATTGTTTAACCAGCCACAAGAAGCTCATATTCTGCTGATGTGGGCTCCACAGGAATCTTGAGTGTCTTTTCCTGCTTGGCTAGATAGGAAAGGCCTAGTATAGGCACATACAGTATCTTAGTTCACTCATTTGTTTTAGATTGTTTTTTCAAAATGGGTGTGATTTTGAGCTTTGTGATTATATTATTGCTCTGATAGAGAGGTCTAAATAAAGAGTTTTCTGATTACTGGCTCAAGGATATGCTGATTTGTGGGAAAAGTTTTGTCTTTCTGTTTATGGAAAAGGTGGTTAACCTTCCAGAGTTATATGGATCAGATATGATGAAGGGAGACCTCCAGAGGACTACTTTTCAGAGAATTAAACAAAAATATATCTTGATGATACTAAAATTTGTTTTGAGATTTATATATTACAGAATATACAGCCTTGGTGAATTTCCTCATCAGACATGCTGAAGTAATCTGCTTGAACTCCTGATGCCCTGGACTTCAGCCAGATCCAATCAAGCCACAGATATCAGAGACTAGTCAACCCTATTTTCCCTACCCCTCTCCCGCTTCATAATATCTCAATGCCCATATTCAGCATGAAGAAGTTATGAAAAGTAGTTGACCCAGTTCTCTTGGCTGGGTTATTAATAAGTTGTTTTTCTAGGGAATGTAGTAGTGGTCATATTGGATCAGGGAGAAATAGCTAGAATGGACTGCATAGTCATAATCTCATTTGGTAGAAATCTCTTTGATTGTTACTAAGCTGAACTCATAATTTCTTAATTGGAACAACTTATTTTGATGAAAAATCAAGGGTTTCAGTGATATAAATTTCTTGTATTAATACAAAATTTTGTAAGTAGACCCAGTCCTTCTATAACTGCTATTTTAATCTGATCTGAGATATTAAGCTTGTGAGTTTAGGGCCAAATAGCAAATTCATGTCTCTAAGCTTATTGTTAGGGTGTTTTCAAAATTTTAATTAGAAATAGCTGAGAGTAGTTAATGAACAACAGTACAGATTACTTTACATAGTTGATTTTCAAAAATGTCAGAAATGCACAGAATGTGAAATTTAATGTTATTTATTCACTGGTTGTTGAGACTATTCTGTTCCTGACTGCTTTCCCTGTCTTAGATTCAAAGAAGAAATTGAGCATCTATCAGTTACTCCAGTTGTGGCAAGATAACCACTAGGCAAGAATTGTCTCATTTAAACTACAGACATAATACTGTCCAAAGAAAGGACACAATTACAGGTTAGGACAGCTTGATTCTGCCAAGGCAGAGTAGGCTAGTCCTTAATATCCTGTTTCTTTAAGGTCTGTCAAATGATCCTGGCCAGAAGGCTGAAGACCCATGCTCTAATATTTTGAAGTAAGGGACTACCCAGGTGATTAGCAGTCCTTATAAATTAGCTACATTTTGGAAGCTGTGTCAGGCTTCCTATATATTTTCAGTTAATATCAGTCATTCTTGGATTTCTGACTGGGTTGAAGACTTATAGTCTCATTGTCAACCCAGGCTAATTACTTTGAGAGGAACAGATTTGAGAGGATGGTTTTCAGAAGGCATTCAATCTAAAGCCAAGACATAATCAGGTACAGAACTATAATTTTTAAGGTAGGATAGAGGACAGCATTCATTTTTATTAGTAAAAATGTTGGACTGCATGCTAGGTCTATCTTATATCATATAAATTACAAAATAGTAATAGCTGTGCTCAATTTATTTTGAGAGAAAGGTTTTTTTTGTTTAATTAAACAGAAAGAGTGATATGTCACAAGATTTTCCCTGTCCAATTACATTAGTTCAGAGGAGGTCTGTGATTGAACAGAGAAAAGGGAGGTGGAGCTAAGAGTTACAGAGAGGGAAGGAGGGAGCATCTCAGAGGAAGGGAGAATCAAGATAGCTGCAGACATGTATCTGCGTGGCATTTACCAGCCACAAGTAGCTATGATTTCACAAGATTAGAAATATTGGGATAAAGCTTTCATCATTATCAATTGGCTCTGAAATTATTGTATTGGCATCTTGTAAATTGTAATACTACTAACACATAAATCTGATTAGTTAATTATGCATTAAAAGTCTTGATTCTACTGGGGTGGTCTACTGGGTATTGATGTGTTGGCTGAACATGGGGTGCCTGGCAGTGAGAGGAACTCAGGCACCCCCCACCAGAGAGATGGCCCAGTGGGAACCCTGTGTTCCAGTGCTGCCTGAGTGCTAGAGGGCCAGCAGGAGTGCAGAAACATGGTCCAACACTGTGGAGAGTTAGCAGGTTTACATTTTTAATATTTCCCTGTAACACAAACCTTATAGTACCTTTAAGACTCATAGAACATGGTACATTGTATGTGCCATGTGTAAAGATATTTTATATATTACTTTAGTCTGATCTCTCTAACATAAAAATAATTGGATTGGGGTGGTAGTGTGGTATTTCCAACCACACAAAAGGAAATCAAATTCATAACTTTCAAATTGTGCATTAAGAGAAGTCATAGTCTTTTTCCTTGTTTATACAACTGCAATGTTCTCTGTAACAAGCCAAATGAAATAATTTCCCTCTTAAAAATTAAAACCATTTGTGAATTGAGTTAACTATGTCCTAGGATGGTTTCCAACCTTTCCATACTGATCAGTTAATTCCTCACTCCAAGTTCCAAGTTGTCATTCTTGAAAGGCCATTCCGTATGAATTCCACTCTGGTTTCAGGGATTCCAGTAAGATCCACGTGTATGCCAACCAAACTAGCCCTGAAAAGTTGTCTAAGTTGCTAGGTACAGGCATAATTTCCCTCCTGTAAAGAGAGCCTTAAGTCAAAATAGACAGCTATTGGTTACCGTGAATATGTGAGTGCCCATTATTGTACCTTTATGGACATTTTACTCTGATGGTAATTGTATTGTTGCAGCAGTGTAAATATAAAACATGATACATTGATGATGTATCAGTATGCCTTTGTGTTATGTGTCCCATCTTTCTGTCTCCTCCTGTACTGACCTTCCCCCACCCTGGTTAGATCCACCTTTTTGTTTGGTTTATTTTCTTTTTATCTCCTGTTCCTGCTGTTCTACTGTCAAATCCATATCCTTGCTCTTGACATTCATAATTCCATTCACTTGGAAAACTGATGTAGTGTGTGAGTAATTATGAGCTAATAACACCAGTTGTCTTCATAATTGTGGGACTCTCTTCAAAATACTACTGAAGAATGGGGGGATTGCACAAAACACTAAAACTGTTGAGATAAAAAAAAAATGTGAGAAACATTTGCAGGGAACCAGCGGCTAAGATGGGATATTAGATCTGATTCTGGAACATACTAAGACGGCATGTGGAAAAACTGATGAAATACAAATTAAATGTAAAATCCTTTGTACTCTATTGCTGGATGTGTGTGTGTGTGTGTAAATTTCTGGAACTTTTATTATTTTTAACTTATTCATTTTACATTCCCCTCACTGTCCCTAGTCACCCCATCAATGATATTTCCTCCCATGTACCCTTCCCTTCTCCTATGAGTGGGTGGGGTCCTCTTGTGTTTCCCTCTACTCTGGCACATCAAGTCTCTGTGAGGCTAAGCGCATCCTCTCAAACTGAAGGCAGACAAGACAGCCCAATTAAAAGAACATATTCCACAGATAGGCAACAGCTTTTGTGATAACCCCTATTCCAATTGTTCAGGACACACATGAAGAAAAAGCTACACAGCTGCTATATATGTGTGGGGATGCCTAGATACAGCCTGTGTATGTTCCTTGGTTGGAGTTGACTCTGAGAGTCCTATGGCCAGATGACCATGGGAATGAATAGAAATCTACAACTGACAAGGGAAGGTAGGGGGCATCTCCAGAGAGAGAAGGGGGAGGGGGAGAGAGAGAGACCTGGGATACTGAGATATCCAAGAATAGGGGGGTCTCTTCACCTGTGACTCACAGCAATGGGGTTATGGGACCTAAAGAGGCAGGAACCCCAATGGAACAATAAGGACACCAACCTACCCATGAAACTTTTTTTTTCTTTTTTTGGGGGAGGGGGGAGGCAAAAGGGGTTTGTTCTTGTTGTTTTTGTTTGTTTGTTTGTTTTTTGGAGGGGAACCTGGGAAAGGAAAAGTTTACATGTAAATAAAGAAAATATCTAATAAAAAAATATGTATCTCCTGGATGTAGGGAGGTCACCTGTGGTTGGCACAGTGGGGCCTTCTTTTTTTTCTTTTTAACTTTTATTGCATTATGATGAGAAAAGTTACATGATTTCAATTTCTCTGAATTTGTTAACATTTAAAAACATATTTTAAGTAAATAGAATTAAATCATATTATTGTTTCCCTCTTTGTACCCCAACTCCTCCCAGAGACCCCCCTTCAATACTTACAATATCTTTTTTGTCATATTCCTTAAAATTTATAAAATATTGTAACAATAAAAATGAGTACTATAAAAGTTGTTTGATATAAAACAATTTAACAGTGTTATGTAGATGCTTGTCTACAGCAATACTGAAAATACATACATTTTTCTCAATGTAAATTTTAAATAACTCAAAACATATTAACTGTATATTTCAAAACAATATATCGCTACTAGTATTTTCTTAAATGAATATAAATATATAAAGTCTTTTTGTTTGTTTGTTTTGTATTTAGTAGACCTTAAAATCTTGGGTCTTTCTGGGTTACAAGCCCAAAATAAGAACAATTTTTAGACATTGGATTTCATTGTAATAAGGCTGTACTTCAATGACCCTCACATCACCAAAGGATTTTACCTCCATCGTAGCTAAGCTCAGAGTTGACAGTTATGCTGCATCGAAGAATGAATTGTAGACAAGATTTTTTGACTCAGACTTCCTGCTATGGTCAAAAGTATTTGACTTGAGTGAGTGACTTTATTCTCAGCCCACAGAGAACAGGTTACATTCATTTAAGAAATGGTGTGTATATTAAGATGGTCTATCCCTAAAGTCATTCACCAAGTGATTCAATGAACAATGGTTCTGCTTGAAGGGTGGCACGGACATTGGGTGAGGGTAAGAATTAGTTCATTAGCTGTGATAATTTGGAAAAGCATTCATTTCAAAGAACAAGTAACTTATAAAGTCTTCTTCTTCAAACTTGATACAAGAGTTACAAATGTCAGGCAAAGCATTCAGTCTCACTCTTTGTTGTTCTCTTACAAGCAACCTCCCTAGTTAAGGATCTATGTTTCTTTTGGGTATATAAACACTTTTGAAATATATAAGCTGTTCTGAAAACCATAGTATAGTGTAAAGACATGAAATAAACAATACTACTAATAGAGAGGCTGAGACAGGAGAAGCAAGATTTCAAGACCCTTATATTGTACACAGCAAGACACTGTCACAAACAAGCTGAAAGTGTATATAGATTGTACAATGTTGGACCTATTTCTCCAATTATCAAATTAGAAAGACCATTGGATAACAATCAACAAATTTCTAATTCCTCCTATTATTGGATTTCAATTGATTAGGATATGTTGGTAATATTAATTTTCATATTAATATATTAAGAAAAAGTAATAGTCACTTCCTGTTGTTTTTGTTGTAAGAGGTGGAATTAGGTTTGTGTGGATTTGTTGAAAGATTACCTTCTTGCTTCTTCTGGGGTGTAGTTTTGCTCCTTATGTTGATGTTTTCCATCTATTAACCTTTGTAGGGCTGGATTTGTGGAAAGATATTGTGTAAATTTTGTTTTGTCATGGAATATCCTGTTTTCTCCATCTATGATAATTGAGAGTGTTGCTGGGTACAGTAGCCTGGGCTGGCATTTGTGTTCTCTTAGGGTCTGTATGACATCTGCCCAGGATCTTCTAGCTTTCATAGTCTCTGGTGAGAAGTCCGCTGTAATTCTGATAGGCCTGCCTTTATATGTTACTTGACCTTTTTCCCTTACTGCTTTTAAAATTCTTTCTTTGTTTAGTGCATTTGGTGTTTTTATTATTATGTGTCTGGAGGAATTTCTTTTCTGGTCCAGTCTATTTGGGGTTCTGTAGGCTTCTTGTATGTTCATGGGCATCTCTTTCTTTAGGTTAGGGAAGTTTTCATCTATAATTTTGTTGAAGATATTTGCTGGCCCATTACATTGGGAATCTTCACTCTCTTCTATACCTATTATCCTTAGGTTTGGTCTTCTTATTTAGTCCTGGATTTCCTGGATGTTTTGGATTAGGAGCTTTTTGCTTTTTGCATTTTCTTTGACTGTTGTGTCAATGCTTTCTATGGTGTCTTCTGCCCCTGAGATTCTCTCTTCTATCTCTTGTATTCTGTTGTTGATGTTTGCATCTATGATTCCTGATTTCTTTCCTAGGTTTTGTATCTTCAGGGTTGTCTCTCTTTCTGATTTCTTTATTGTTTCTATTTCCATTTTTAGATTCTGGATGGTTTTGCTCATTTCCTTCACCTGTTTTATTGTGTTTTCCTGAAGATCTTTAAGGGATTTTTGTGTTTCCTCTTGAAGGGCTTCTAGCTGTTTACCTGTGTTCTCTTGTATTTCTTTGAGGGTGCTATTTATGTCTTTCTTAAAGTCCTGTATCATCACCATGAGAAGTGATTTTATATTTAAATCTTGCTTTTCCGGTGTAATGGTGTGTCCAGGACTTGCTATGGTGGGATAAGTAGGTTCTGATGATGCCAAGTGACCTTGGTTTGTGTTGTTTATTTTCTTATGCTTGCCCCCTGCCATCTGGATATCTCTAGCACTACCTGCACTTGCTAAATCTGAATGGAGCCTGTCCTTCCTGTGATCCTGGTTGTGTCAGAACTCCTCAGAGTCAAGCTGTGTTTGTGATCCTGTGATTCTGGGGTCCTGTGATCTTGGGCTTGTTAGGTCACCTGGGAGTGGAGCTTCCTCTAGGTGTTGTGGGACTGGCTGCAGAGCTTGTGCCCAAGATCTACTCTGGACACCAGCTCAGACAGACTGAAAGGAATCTGAATCACTGGGTTGGTGGAGTTACTGTGTGCCTGATCCCACTGGTCCCAGTTACTCCCAGTGTTGGGACAGATGTTAGTTCCTCCTCACCTCTGATCCTGGTTGTGTCTACCCATGAAACATTTGACCCAAAATATATCCTGCCTATGGAAAATGAAGGAGTAGAGGATAAAGCAGAGACTGAGGGAATGGCCAACCAGTAACAGGCCCAACTTGTGACCCATCCCATAGGCAATCACCAATCCCTGACTTTATTAATGATACTCCATTTTCAGACAGGAGTCTGCCATGGCTGTCCTCTGAGATGCTCCACCCAGTAGTTGACTTAGACTACAAACAGTGGCTGGAGCTTGGGAACTATTAATGGAAAAATAGGAAGAAGTATTGCATCTCTAGGGCAGGTGGGGGATAGCCACTCCACAGAAAAACCAACAGAGTCAACTAGCCTGACCCTTTGGGCTCTCAGAGATTAAACCACCAAAGAACATACACAAGCTGGACCTAGGCCTCCCCACACATATGTAGCAGAGGTGCAGCTTGTTCTTCATGTGAGTCCTGAACAACTAGAGCGGTGGTGGGAGGGTTTAATCCCCAAAGCTGTTGCCTGCCTATGGGAATATGTTCTTCTAGCTGGGTGCCTTGTCTAGCTTCAGTGGGAGATTTGTCTATAGAGACTTGATGTGTCAGGGTGGGGGGATATGCAGAGGGACCCCACCCACTCTGAGGAGAAAAGGAGGAGGAGGAAAGAAAGACTGTGGAAGAGAATTATAGGGAGGGGCAGTGAGTGGGATGTAAACTGAATAAGTAAAAAAAGTCAAAGAATAATATAAATAACTTGGAGAATAAAGAGAAACTGCTTATTAAAAAATAATTATATTTGGGCCAGTAAAAGACTTCATGTTGTAAAGATGCTTTCAGCCAAGTCTGGTGACCTTAGTTCAATCTTTACCATCCATATGTGGAAGGAGGCATGTCTTAGTTGGGATTTCTATTACTGCAAATAGATACCATGACCATGGCAACTCTAAGAAGAAAACATTTCACTTGTGCTGGCTTGCAGTTCAAAGGTTTAGTCCATTATTGTCATGACAGGAAGCATGGCAGCACACAGGCAAAAATGGTATTGGAAATGGGCTGAGAATTCTATATCCTGATTGGTAGGCAGCAGGGAGAGTGAAACACTAGGTCTGGCTTGAGCATTTGAAATTTCAAAGCCCATACCCCGGTTACATACTTCTTCCAAAAAGGAGACACCTAGTTCAAAAAGATCACACCTCCTAATCATGTCATTCCCTGTGGGTCTATGGGGACCTTTCTCATTCAAACCACCACAGAAACTATGAATAACCAGATTGTCTTCTGACATCCACATGTATAGTATAGCACACATTCATCACTACATACACACATATAAAACAATCTATCCATCCATCAACTACTCAATCAATATTAAAATAAAATTGGAAGATTAAATTGTACCACAAAAAATATTGGGCAAAATATACTGCAAAAGAGAAATTATGTTCTTCATGTAATAAAATGCATTAAGATTATTTCTAAATTCCAAGGTGTCTCTAAATGTCTTTGAAAAGAACATTTTTATCTAATTATATTTAAACATATTTATGCATCCATACAAAAAGAGCAGAGTGGTAGATTTGTCTCAGGATACTTCCTGGGGACCAGGAGACAGGAAAGAATTATGGCTGAAGGCATTTTGAAAGCTAAGGAAGTATCTTGGGTGTATGATAAGTGGAGATTAGGGTCATATTTTAAATGCAACGTGGAGGTTAGGATCCCCCTGAGAGGTGCTGTATATTGAACTCTAATGCTTTGGAATAACAGTAAATGCTCTTAACTGTTGAGTCTACTGTTGATGCCTAGATGTCATTTAAATAATGAAGCTGTACCCTTTTCTATGTCACCAAAACAGATCACAATCTTTTTTTTTTTTAATTGAAAAACAAAACAAAATAAAACAGAGTAACATAGGGGCATCACCACAGCACAGAACAGCTGTTCTGGCTTCTGTACCTCCCCAGCCTCTGATCCTTCCAGCATCTCTGGGAACATGCCCCAGTCTATAAGGTCTTTGCCTAAGTGTTGGGAGTCAATAGAAATAGATTTGAAGCTCATATGTTACATAATTGATGTAAAGTAATATGCACTTACCAGTCAGCTTTTTTTTTAAATTAGGTTATTTTCTTTATTTACATGTAAATTTCTCCTTTCCCAGTTTCCCCTCCAAAAAACCAACCAAACAACAAACAAAAACAGCAAGAGCAAACCCCTGTTGCCTCCCCCCTCTCCATGCTTGCCACCCCACCCTCTCCCACTTCTGTACAACTTAGTTTAACTTTAGTTATATTTACATATTTTATAATCTAAGTATTTTTCATTTAAAAATCTTTCCTTTCCCTTTAACCATTTTAGCAAAGCTGTATCTTTATGCTTACATCACTTTAATCATTTTCTCTTTCCAGCTTTCTGATCCCTTTTCATTTTTTTAAAAATATCATGACCTTTAATAGCACAAACAGATCTTTATAAGCATACTAAAAGAGAAAAATTATAACCCCAAAGTTCTTTATCCATTAACCATATAATAAGAGTTTTATCTAGAAAGGAATCTACTCTGCTAAACCATTGAGAGATTGTAAAGTCATTTCTTCATATCATCATAGGCAGAAGTAGACAGATTTACTAGAACATACCTCATGGAACTGATGCTAGAAATGGAGGATGTGTCTCCTAGTCTCACAGTCAGAACTGTGAAATAAATTAGAAAAAAGTAGCCACAAGCCACAACTCAGAAAGACAAAGACAAACAGATGGAGTCCTTGTATCTGAGGCCACTTGAGGCACAAGACAGAGAAGCAGCCAGAACAGATAAAAATGTATTAGACCAGAAACTGTAGGCATAATACATTGTGTAAAGATTACCCTTGTTATTCAAATGCTGATTTCTCTGCCCTCATATCTTGTTTCAATCCAGACACAGCATTGTAAGGCTTAGGTCAAGAATCTCCTGTCTCAAGCTTGTATAAACAATTCTTACCATTTATTCTCATTCTTGTCAATAAGTTCTGATCACCCAATGGGTGGGCTGAAGAGAAAATAGGGTGGGGCTCTGCCAGGCATGGAAAGAAATGAGAGAGGGAGTTTTCAGATCAGCATGAGAAATAGAGGGTTCAAGAAGACACCATGAGAACATCTGAAGGCCAAAGAGCTAGATTAATAATAATATGCAAGTATCATGGGTTTGGGCTAAGAGGTAACCAGACTAGCATAGAAGGTTATTGTAAATCATTTAACTGTCCAATAGGGACGTGCAGCTTTAAATAAATCTTGGTTTCTTTGTGTTGTTATGGAGGACTAGCAAAGGTAAAGAAATACAGCTGCTGAATTAATTCACTGGTACACTTATACTTAAAATAATTAATTTTACAAGAAACCACATGGCCCACAACCTGGGAAATCAGAATGGGTCAGTAGTCTGGACCACAGTACACTAGACATGATGGACCATCACCTAATTAATAAAGAACAGAATATATTAAAGTGATAAAGAACAGGAAAGATGGAGTTTTTAACTCAGGGTTGAAACCAGAGAGCAGAAGTATTCAATTTGTTGTGGGAAATAGACAGAAAATGCTGAAACCGGGAAAGGGAAGGTCCCCAAATGAAATTATAAGGCAGTACCTTGTAAGATTTCTTGCCCTGGAACACAAGTGTATTCTAAGAAGCCTTCAGAATAAAATAAACATGTGTATACATGTGACCCAATATACAGACTATGAAGTGCTCCAGAAAAGCATGTAGAGAGACTATGAGAGGTGAGGAACTTCGAGATTCCCAGACAATTCATAGTGATGCTTTCTGCTTAACACAGATCTGCCATACACTTGGCAATATGTTCATCTTTGTCTGTTTTACTGAAGGTTCTTACAAAATTAATGACAATGGCTCCCACTAGGTCAAGGAAGAAACATGGAAATATTCCTAAATATGATCTGTGATAGTGAGTCTTGGTTGTCAACTTAACTACATCTGCAATCAACTAAAATCTAAGCAACTGAGCACATCTATGAAGGATCTTCTTAATCATTTGAGGTGAGAAGACTCACACTAAATCTAGATCATTTGAGTTCAGAAGACCCACCACCCTAAAGCTGGGCCACATATTCTGGTGACAGCCTCCATAAAAGGACATGGAAGAAGAAATCTTTTTGCTATCGCCTGCTTGAAGACTCTTTTCCTGGCAAGTTCATCTATGAATGCCGCTGAGGCATTCCTTCAATGATATTGGAACTTACTTATTTCAGTGTAGACTGAAGGTCAGCTAAGAAAGCCAGACTTGTGGACTGAACATTTACCAAATTATTGGCCTTTCTTTCAAGAGACAGCCACTGCTGGATTAACTAGATTCAGTCTATAAACCAATCGAATAAACTCCCCTTTAATACATATCCATTTACTCCATGTAATATATCCGTATATTAAATTGTTATGGAACAATTTGTTTCTCAAAGCTACAACGAAGAAACACACTTGTGTTGAAAGAAATCAATTTCTGCAGGCAGTCATGGAATCGTAGGAAAGAGTGAGTGTGCTAGACAACAGCTCTGAATCCTCTTTATATACAATATAAGTCCATTTATTCTAGAAATTTGTTCCAAATTCTTAGCAATGTCTACTTTACATTTACTACTGGACAATTTATTAAGTGTTCTTCTACAATTTTTTCACATGTATGATATTTATACACCTTTCTTTTACCTTAAATTTTCTTCAGTGTTAGGATGACATAATCTCAAAGAATGAATTGGAAATTATTTCCCTCACTCAGTTTTTGAGAACAGAACATGTACAACTATTCTAAATATTTTTCTATGTATTTGACAGAATTCTATGGTAAAATTAGATAGGCCTAGAAATTTTCTTTAACGTATTTTTGAATTATGAATATATTTTCTTCAGTGCAGCAAAATTCAGATATCTCTTTCATATTGTGGACATTGGCAGCTCATGACAGGTCATAATCTATATGAGCAGATCTATGTTTTTTAATACTCTGGTAATCTTTTCGATGTTGGAGTTGTTTAGCGTACCTAGTCTTGTGAATAAACAAGCTTGTTTACATGTCATTGACAAACAGTTTTGAAGGAAATGAATATAATTATGAATGCTAAGGACATTTACTCATCATAATTCTACAGTACCAATTTCCCACTACGGGAAGAATGACATAAATGCCTATAATACCAAATTCCCAGTATAGCAGGGATAGCACATGTCTCATTACCAAGAGCTAAAAAATGACACTCTATCACTGTTCAGTCTTTTGCTAGTGTGAGGTTAGGTGATTGCAAATGCCTGCATATTGCAAATGTCTGTTTTGGTTGTATTTTGAAATGATTTTGGGATAAAAATTCACCAATTCAGCAAATGGTAGATACTTAGAATTCTGAGTCTGATGAGGAGGAATTTTGCAAAGATTACCTTTCTCTTTCTGGTTCAATTGACAATTACATTGAGGAAGCATTGAGTGAAAGTGAAAGTGGTGATTCTGAAAATGAAAGACAGTGTATTGTAAGAAGGGTGCCTGGCTGTACCCCTCAACCAAGTGAGAAGGAGAGGCAGGTGTGATTGATGAGGGTTTGACTAGGAACTTGTGGCAGCAAATGTGGATCTAAGCTTTAATGAGGGTGATAAAGGGCCAGTGAACATTACAGGTCGTATCACTGAAGAAAGAACTAGCATGGATTTTTCTCTCCTTGTTTATCAGGGATGACATCTGGCAGAATATGACAGAAAAGACAAAATTTTACATGCCCATCAAATGCATGGGGAAAAGCCAAACTACTATTGTACCAAGAGCTTCAAGGATGCTTCTCTCATGAAATGAAAGCTTTTATTGGGCTAAGGATATACACAGAGTACTTGTGTATAAAACCATGCTATTGGGGTTACTGGTCGAGTGAGGGACTGGACTTTCTTGTGAGTGGTTGATGAGCAGGATGTGAACATTGATAAAACAGACACAAAAGCTGAATTTTGGCATTTGAAGTAAAAAAGACTTATTTTCTGCAATCCCTCCAAGTTTCATATAAATCTAACCACTGTTACACGTGTTATTAACAGTTTTCTAACATAGGTACAGTTTTTCAAAGATTTGCTTAGGAAGCCAGTCAGAGGGTTAATTATGCTCAGTGACTCAGGTCTCATAGGGCTAACTGTTTCATCAGATAACTAGGCTTACATTGTCTTGAACTACATCCTCTATATGGTGATTACTTAGATATCTATAAAATAAAATCAAGATATAATTGATATTTTCTGTTTCAATTTAAGTTAAGGTATCCACTTCACAGACTTTTCTTGGTATAATTATTTGTCTGGGCTTAGTTCTTTGCAGTTGAAAAACATACTATAAAAATATTACAAGAAAATCACATGTTTGTGGTTGCTTGAGTTCTTTATTGAAAAAGATGATTATTTGTGTTTAAGTAAGAAGACATGAGACAAATATAGATATCAAGCTTCATCCTGGTAGGCACTATAGAGTAGGTTGATGGTGATGTAACTACAGCCCATTCTTCCATTTGCAGGTTGGTTTAGGACACAAATAGTCTTCTCTTTTTTTTCAAATTTCTAGAGGTGAATTACTTGTAATGGTACAACTTTCAGAAGTCTCCACTTGATTCAATTCACTACAGGCAAAGCAGCAAAGGTGGTCCAAACCCAAAGTTGTCATCCTAAATGACACCTTTTTTAATGGCTGTTCTGAATGAGATTTCTGTATAAATCCAGGAAGGAAAGAAGCCTTGTCATTGGGATGTCGTATGTTGCTAATCTCCTATAGGTTTTCCCCGTCATGTCTCAACTAAGTCTGTACCCCTTCTTCATGTGGTCCATCATGCAGCACACTGGACATGTTAATGAATTTTGTCTTCACACAAACAAGTAGCCTCACACTTTGCCTTGAGCAACTCGTGTTTACAGCCTGCTGTAGTCTTCAAGGATTCACAGTTACTAAGTAAATCTTCAAAATCACAGCTATTGGCTGAAATGAAAGCAGATGCAGTTATCTTATTGCCATTGTCTGAAGTAGCAGAAAAAAAAATACACTCATCAAATGTCAAAAGAGAGGTAGGAAGGATAAACAGACTAGCATCATTGCCACTGTGATCCATCTCAAATGACACAGGAGCTCATCAACTCATCCATCACACACACACACACACACACACACACACACACACATTCATCTCAATAAAATATTTCTAAGATGAATTGACCTGCCTATATCCATTAGCAGCCAAAGGGGGAAGATTAAATGAATATATGTCCATCTGCTAAGTCCAGTATAAATCCACTAGGCAAATACAGCTATTTTAATGCATGGTAAATTAAATTAGATTCTTAGTCTAACTAGCCAAACTCAAGTCCTCACAGGGTGGGTGTCTATTAGTGACTAAGCTTATAAGGCACATGTCATAGAAACTCTCTTATCTCACATTTTAGAAACACAGCTTTATACTTTCAGAAGCAAATATCGCTGTGAATGGATTGAATCAAGAATGGTGTGCCATGCTTTTCTTGGAACACTTGAGACCCTCAAAATTGATTGTTCATGGGCATAATCAAATCACAGCCCATCCACAAAAAGATATGGAGCTCCAACAACTCTGCATTGATGTCTGGAGCAGAAATCAAACTGCACTCTGATCCTTCTTCTTCTAATAAGCCTACACCTGCTGTAGCATTTTCTCTGTCCAATCACATTAGGGCAGTGAAAGGCCTATGATTGAACAGGAGTACAGAGGTGGAGCTAGAGTTAGAGGAGTAAAAAGGTCAGGAACAGGAGAAGGAGAAGAGTCAGAACCAGGAGGAGAGAGGTCATCACAAAGATAGACAATGAGGACCAGCCAGACCCCACGAGGTGATACAACCAAGCAAAGGTGTTTACAAAATAGATTAATTGGGTTAGAATACTGTCTTTATTATTTGGTTCTGAAATTATTGTATTGACATCTTGTAAATTGTGATTTTATTATTATATAAATCTGATTGGATATTAAGGCCTTAAAAGTCATGCTTTACTTATAGGATCTTGGGCACTATTTAGATAAATGATTGTGGGGGTGTATAAAGAGTTGTATGTGTGTGAGATATTTTTAATAGCTGGGAAAGAATAATAAGAGCCCACAGGAATGTGGTGATGCCAGTCAATATTGGCTCAAAAATGTGGCCTGGCTGGAAATGGAGTTTGAGGGGTAGATTCATTTTTTTTTTAAATATTCCTGCAACATGTACCCAGCACTCAAACACTGGTTGTTCATTTAGTTCATGTTGCAGCAAAACACACTGCATTTAAATTATGTTTTTCCACTGTTCTGAGCTGGCTGCTACTTATGATTTTTGTGTACTGGTGGCAAGAATTTTTTTATGAAACATGACTGACACTCGCTTTTATTGAAGATTCCCTGTTGAATATTCATTGAAAATTGGATAGATTCCAAACTTTTTAGCAAGTATGATTCAGCAGAGGTACAATCATTCAACACACTTTCTAATTAGTTTGTAGTTTTGATACTAATATTTTAAATTATAGATACACAATTGAGTCAGGAATAATGCTAGATAAAAGTGAACACACTAGAAAGATAAAAATCTCAATGAGTGGTTGAATTCTATAATTGATAGTAATTTTAACAAAAATATCTTAAGTGCTGGAAGCCAATATTTATGCCTATTTAAGCCAATATTTTTTCTATTCATGAAAAAAAATAAGATACATGGCATTTATTTGCTACTTTCATTTGCAGCCATGGCTTTTCTGTAAGCCAGTACTGTATGGAACTTGAATATTGTAATTAAATATTTTCAAAAACTATCAGCTACTTATAAGAAAAATTATTTAAAAGATAAGCACTATGTTTTTGAGTATACTATAGAAATGATAAAATCAATAGTGAACTCAAACACTATCATTATAGGAGGTAAGATAGATAAACCACGGTCTCAACTCCTCTACGTATACATGATTTAGTTTTTAATTTTTTTTAAGTTATGTGTATATGTATACTTGTGCTTCTGTATATCTCTACATTCAGGTGTCTACAAAGGACAAAGATGACACCAAATTTCCTGAAACTGGAGCCATAGGCAATTGTGAACCACTAATAGTTCTTGGACATGGGTCCTGTGCAAGATCATCAAGTAATCTAAACTACTGAACCATCTCTCCGACCCCACATTTTGATTTTTTTAAAATACACTTTGGGTTTATTGATAATAACTTTACAGAATGGTTTCTGAATGACATGCACAGTGAATAGTCTCCACCTGTCATAGTCACTGAGAGTAAGGTAAATGCACCATTATGTAACATATGTAAAATTATTTTCATTACAAATAAAATGTAAGTTACTGACCTATAGGGTGGGGGGGAAAGTTACTAATCTATATAAAATATTTAACATTTTTTTGAGTAGGTTTTCTCCTCTCCCAAGAAATATCATTTAGTCAATTTTGAAGTTCATAGAATAAATGAAAATGCTACCTCTATGATAAATAGCCAGTGAATCATATCACACTTACTGCACAGTCCATTTTCACAATTATTGGGACAACTAGCACAAGGTGCCCCTTGTTGATACGGGGTGCTCTTTTTCATTACGTTGTTACCCCTGAAATTTGAAATATACAATTATGTTCATCTTTAATGCTTGTTTTATACACTGGAGCATGACTTAGCATATGTACATGTTACACAGTTTTCAGTTTTATAAACAAAACTAAAAATTAAGATTTTCACAGTGTAACTCAGACTATCCAAATAAAGAAAACACTTCATACATGAACCTTTTTTTCTAGTTTGCTGTTTATTGCTGAGGTAAAGTATAACTAAAAGCAACTTGGGGGAGGAAAGGGTATATTTTAGCTGACAGGTTATAGTCTATCATAGAACAAACCCAAGAGGCAAGAACTGAAGCAAGAGACTGGAGATGCTACATACTGGATGCTCCAGGCTCAAATTCAGCTATTTTTCCTTCATAATTGAGGTCTGCCTGCCAAAAGGGGCATGGGAAACAGCGGGGCATGGGAAACAGTGGGGCAGATCCTTCTACATTAGTTAGAGACCATGAAAATGCCCTATAGACATGGCCACAAGTCAATCTGATATAGGAAACTCCTCAACTTGAGGTTCCTTCCCACCTGTGTTAAGGTGATGATCAAGATTAGCTCTCATACCATTTCTCTGACCATAAGTCACCAAACTAAGAAAATTGATGTTAACTGGCATCTAGAATTTTCTATTTTGTTACCAGATGGATGAAATGATTACTAAGATAAGACCCTACAAGATGTGAGTTAATGTGACATATCACTCTAGACAAAGAATATCTCCTAAGTGGTAGTGATAATGGAAAACTATTCATTACTAAGCACTCTCTATTTGAAAAACTGAGTTATACCATAGTTACTCTAACCTGGAAAAATAAAGTTTCAGTATCTGTTTCCTATTGCTGAGGCTGAGTTTATGTTATTTGTGTATGGTTAGTACTATGTGCTTAAGCAACTCTGGCTAGTCATTAAAGAGATATCATGGGTGAGAATTTCATATTTACTAAGAAAAAAAATGATGATTTGCAAAGTTTTGACCTTTGCCAACATCCAAGGTATAATATCTTATGGGAATTGATGTGTGACTCATGATGGTCATTACCTCCATAAGCCAGTAAATGAACTTGAACATACATAAGAATCTCAATCTTCACTGTACATATAAAGCAATAGCCCAAGGCAATACCACTGTGTCTTGGTGTATTGGATAGGCACTTAGAGAAACCATGGGGTTTTGAGAAATTATCTGTAGGGTCAATCCCTAGAAACCTTCTATTATTGATTCCACATATTGTGTTCTATGCCTGCACGATGCTTTTATAATTATACAATATATTTATATATCTACCTCGATGATCTGTGAATTCCATCTACTAAACCCTAAAAGATGAGCTGAAGAACAAATTCCAAGTTCAAACCTCTTCTGTTGCAGTTTTCTGTCACCCAAGTGTAGGACAGTGTTCTGTTCAGGCAACCTAGGCACACCTAAGTATTAGGTCTGAACCCCAGTTACCCAGTTGGCAATATCTTTGTCTGCAAGGGATGTAAGGTGTTCAGCCAGAACTCCTGAGTCCTTAGCCCCTGTTTTAGTCACAGCCTCTCACAGCTGCTCCTGAAGGAGATGTGTGCTTTGTCAGGTAGACAATGCCCCCAGCTCCCAGCATTCTATCTGGACCATAACCCTAGTCACCTGACCACAGCCAGGCATGGCCTCTCCTACAGACAGATAGCCACTCTTAACATAACATAAGAGGTGGTTTGCCCCCTCCCCTCGCTCTTGCCTTCTTGCCTTCTTCCTCTCTCTTGCTTTTTGTCCTCTCTTGCTTTCTTTCCTCTTCTCCTGCTCTTTGTTCTCTTCTCTTGCTGTCTTCCCCTCTCTCTCTTATTTTCGTTCTTTCTCTTGTCTTCTTCCTCTCTCTCTTGCTCTTTGTTCTCTCTTCCTTCCTTCCTCTCTTGTTCTTTGATCTCTGTCTTGCTCTCCTCTCTTGCTCTCTTGATTTCTTCCTCACCTCTCTATCTCTCCTCTTCTCCTCTCCTTCCTCTCCTTTCTTTCTCTCTACATGACCAGTCTATTTTCTCTTTCCTATAATAAAATATCTCACTTATGCATTGCCTCCTTTTAACTAATGTGCTGTGCAGCTACAGGCATCAACAGCAGAAAGACCCAGGCCTCAGGAGGGAGACACTGGCCCACACCAAGAAACCATCCTAAACAAATTTGACAGGAAGTATGTTTGTTCACCCTTTTTAAAAAGTAAATATAGACTTGCTAAGGCTGTTTCACATCCCTCTGCATACAAGACCAGCCAGGAGAGAGCTGGTATCCCAGTAGTATTCTCACTCCTAAAATCAGAGGTGAGATCACCACTTTCTCTCGAAAAACTGTCCAAAGCAGGACCGGCCAGGAGTACACAGGGCACAGAAACAGTGGAATAGCTTGGACAAGATCCTTCAGGTCTCCATCTGCAACTGGGAGCTAAGGCTGATCCACACTCTCCAAACACAAACCCTGCCCAGCAGAGAACTGGTCTTAACAGAAGTCCTGACACAGGATAACAGGCCCCCAGGAAGAACAAGCTCCATCCAGAGAAAGCAAGACCAACTAACACTAGAAATAACCAGATAGCAAGAGGCAAGAACAAGAACTTTACAAACAGAAAAGAAGGCTACAAGGCATCAGCAGAACCCAGTTCTCTCACCATAGCAAGCACACTGGATGCCCCAAAACACTGGAAAAGCAAGATTTGAATTTAAAATCACATCTCATGATAATGATAGAGACTTTAAGAAGGACATAAATAACTTCATTAAAGAAATACAAGAGAACACATGTAAACAGATAGAAGCCTTTAAGAAGGGAAAAACAAGAAACACTTAAAGAATTATGGGAAAACACAACAAAACAGGTGAAGAAATTGAACAAAACCATCCAGGATCTAAATACAGAAACAGAAACAATAAAGAAATCACAAAGGGAGACAACTCAGGAGATACAAAACCAAGGTAAGAGATCAGGAGTTATAGATGCAAGAATCACTGACAGAAGATAAGAGACAGAAGAGAGAATCTCAAGGCAGAAGATATCATAGAAAACATTGACACAACAGTCAAAGAAAATGCAAAATGCAAAAAGCTCCTAACTCAAAACATGCAGGAAATTTAGGACACAATGTGAAGACGAAATCTAAGGATAATAAGTATAGAAGAAGGTGAAGATTCCCAAATTAAAAGGTCAATAAATATCTGCAACAAATTTATAGAAGAAAACTTCTCTAACCTAAAGAAAGAGAAGCCCATGAACATACAAGAAGCCTACAGAACTCCAAATAGATTTGACCAGAAAAGAAATTCCACCAAAAACATAATCAAAACAGCAAATGCACAAAATAAAGAAATAATATTAAAAGCAGTAAGAGAAAAAGGTCAATTAACATATAAAGGCAGATCTATCAGAATAACACCAGACTTCTCACCAGAGACCATGAAAGCTAGAAGATCCTGGGCAGATGTCATGCAAACCTTAAGATCACACAAATGCCCACCCAGGCATTCATAAGCAGCGAGACTCTCAATTAACCTAGATGGAGAGACCAAAACATTCCATGATAAAAACAAATTTACAAAATATCTTTCCACAAATCCAGCCCTACAAAGAATACGAGATGGAAAACTCCAACAAAAGGGGGTAGACTACACCCTAGAAAAAGCAAGAAAGTAATCTTCTTTCAACAAAGCCAAAAGAAGATAACCACAAAAACATAATTCTACCTCTAACAACAAAAATAACAGGAAGCAACAATCACTTTTCCTTAATATCTCTTAACATCAATGGAGTCAATTTCCCAATAAAAAGGCATAGAGTAATAGACTAGATACATAAACAAGACCCAGCATTTTGCTGCATACGGGAAATGCACCTCAGTAACAGACACTCAAGGGCAAGAAAATGATTTTCCAAGCAAACGGTCCCAAGACACGAGCAGGAGTAGCCATTCTAGTATTGAATGAAATTGACTTTCAACTTAAATTTATCAAAAAAGATAAGGAAGGAAATTCCATATTCATCAATGGAAAAATCTACCAAGAAGAACTCTCAATTCTGAACATCTATGTTCCTAATGCAAGGGCACGTACACTTGTAGAGAAACTTTGCTAAAGCTCAAAGCACATATTATACCTCACAAAATAGTAATGGAAGACTCTAACTCCCCACTTTCATCAATGGACAGATCATGGAAAGAGAAACTAAACAAAGAGACAGTGAAACTAACAGAAGTTATGAACCAAATTGATTTAATAGATACGTACAGGACATTTCCCGCCAAAACAAAAGAATATACCTTCTTCTCAGCACCTCATGGTACCTTCTCCAAAACTGACCATATAATTGGTCCCAAAACAGGCCTCAACAGATTCAAGAAGATTGACATAATCATATGTACCATATCAGATCACCACAGACTAAGGCTGATCTTCAATAACAACAAAAACAATAGAAATCCCATGTGCACATTGAAGCTGAACATTGCTCTATTCAATGATAACTTGGTCAAGAAAGAAATAAAGAAAGAAGTTAAAGACTTTAGAATTCAATGAAAATGAAGCTACAACATAACCAAACTTATGGGACACAATAAAAGCTGTGCTAAGAGGAAAACTCAGCTCTGAGTGCCTCAAAAACAACAACAACAACAACAACAACAACAACAACAATGCAAAAACAAAAACAAAAAACCAAGAGAAAGCATATACTAGCAGCTTGACAGCACATACGAAAGCTCTAGAACAAAGAGAAGCAAAGAGGAGGAGACAGCAGGAAGTAATCAACCTCACTGCTGAAATCAACAAAGTAGAAACAAAAAGAACTATACAAAGAGTCAACAAAAGCAGGAACTGGTTATTCAAGAAAATCAACAAGATAGATGAACCCTTAGCCAGACCATCCAGAGGGCTCTGAGACAGTATCCAAATTAACAAAGTCAGAAATGAAAAAGGAGGTATAAAAACAGAAAATGAGAAAAATCCAAAAAATTATCAGATCCTACTACAAAATCCTATACTCAACAAAATTGGAATATCTGGATGAAATGGGCAATTTTCTAGAAAGACACCAGGTACCAAATTCAAATTAGGATCACATAAACTATCTAAAATGTCCTCTAACAACTAAAGAACTAGAAGCAGTCATTAATAGTCTCCCAACCAAAAAGAGCCCGGGGCCAGATGGGTTTAGTGCAGAGTTCTATCAGAACATTAAAGAAGACCTATTACAAAAACTCTTCAAACTATTCTACAAAATCTAAACAGAAGGGACACTACCCAATTCATTCTATGGAGTCACAATTACTCATATACCTAAAGCACACAAAAACCCAACAAAGAAAGAGAACTTCAGACCAATTTCCCTTATAAATATCAATGTGAAAGACTCAGTAAAATTCGGGCAAACTGAATCCAAGAGCACATCAAAATGATCATCCATCATGATCAAGTAGACTTCAGCCCAGGGATGCAGGGGTAGTTCAATATACGGAAGTCTATCAACTTAATCCGCTATATAAACAAACTCAAAGAAGAAAACTATATGATCATTTCACTAGATGCTGACAAAGCATTTGACAAAATCCAACACCCTTTTATGATAAAAGTCTTGGAAAGATCAGGAATTCAAGACCCATACCTGAACACAGTAAAAACAATACACAGCAAATCAGTAGCCAACATCAAACTAAATGGAGAGAAACTTAAAACAATCCCACTAAAATCAGGGACTAGACAAGACTTCCCATTCTCTCCCTACATATTCAATATAGCACTCAAAGTCCTAACCAGAACAATTAGACCCCAAAAGGAGGTCAAAGGGATACAAATTGGAAAGGAAGATGTCAAAGTACGAGTCTTTGTGGGTGATATGATAGTACACTTAAGTGACCCCAAACATTCCACTGGGAACTCCTAAACCTGATAAACAACCTCAGGAAAGTGGCTGAATATCAAATTAACTCAAACAAATCAATGGCCTTCCTCTACCTAAAGGATAAACAGGCTGAGAAATAAATTCAGAAAAGGACACCCTTCACAACAGTCACAAAAAAATATAAAATACCTTGGTGTGACTCTAACCAAGCAAGTGCAAGTCTCTGAAGAAAGAAATCGAAGAAGACCTCAGAAGAAGATACTCATGGATTGGCAGAATTAATATAGTAAAAATGTTCATCTTGCTGAAAGCAATCTGCAGAGTCAATGCAATCCCCATCAAATTTCCAGTTCAACTGAAATTTGCAACTCCATCTGGAATAACAAAAAACCCAGGATAACAAAAACTTCTAAACAATGAAAGAACTTCAGGGGAAATCGCCATCCCCGACCTCAAGCTGTATTACAGAGCAATAGTGAAAAAAACTGCATGGTGTTGGTACAGAGACAAGCAGGTATCAATGGATTAGAATTGAAGACCCAGAAATGTACCCACATACCTATGGTCACTTGATCTTTCACAAAGAAACTAAAGCCATTCAGTGGAAAAAGATAGCATTTTCAACACATGTTGTTGCTTCAACTGGCAGTTAATATGGAGAAGAATGCAAATCAATCCATTCTTATCTCCAACAAAGTTCAAGTCCAAGTGGATCAAAGCCTCCACATAAAACCAGATACATTAAAGCTAATAGAAAAGAAGATGGGGAAGAGCCTCGAGCACACGGGCACAGGGAAATTTTCCTGAATAGAACTCCAATAGCTTATGCACTAAGATCAAGAATTGAGAAATGGAACCTCATAAAATTGCAAGGCTTCTGTAAGGAAAAGAATACTGTCAATAGGACAAAGTGGCAACCAACAGATTGGGCAAAGATCTTTACCAACCCTATATCTACTAGTGAGCTAATATCCAATACACATGAAGAACTCATCAAGTTAGACTCCTGAGAACCAAATAACCCTATTAAAAAATGGGATAGAGAGCTATACAAAGAATTCTCAGCCAAACCGCTGAGGAGCACCTAAAGAAATGTTCAACATCCCTAGTCATCAGGAAAATGCAAACCAAAACAACTGTGAGATTCCACCTCACACCAGTCAGAATAGCGAAGATCAAAAACTCAGGTGACAGCAGACGCTGGCAAGGATGTGGAGAAAGAGGAACATTTCTCCATTGTTGATGGGATTGCAAGCTGGTACAACCAATCTGGAAATCAATCTGGCTGTTTCTCAGAAAATTGAACATAGTACTACCTGAGGACCCAGCTATACCACTCCTGGGCATATACCCAGAAGAGGCTCCAACATGTAATAAGGACACATGCTCCACTCTGCTCATAGCAGCCTTATTTATAATACTCACAAGCTGGAAAGCACCCAGATGTCCCTCAACAGAGGAATAGATACAGAAAATGGAGTACTACTCAGCTACTAAATACAATGACTTTATGAAATTGTTAGACAAATGGGTGGAACTAGAAAATATCATCCTGACTGAGGTAACCCAATCATAAAAGAACATACATGGTATGCACTCACTGATATGTGGATATTAGCTCAGAAGCTCAGAATACCCAAGAAACAATTTACAGACCACATGAAGCTCAAGAAGGAGGAAAACCAAAGTGTGGATACTTCGATTCCTCTTAAAAGGGGGAACAAAATACACATGGGAGAAGATACAGAGACAAAGTGTGGGGCAGAGACTGAAGGAATAGCCATCCAGAGACTACCTCGCCTGGCGATCTATCCCATATACAGTTACTAAGCCCAGACACTATTGTAGATGCCAACAACTGCTTGCTGACAGGAACCTGATATAACTGTCTCCTAAGAGGCTCTGCTAGAGTCTGACAAGTACATGGGTGGATGCTCACAGCCAACCATTGGACTGAACATGGGGTCCCCAATGGACCCAAGGAGCTGAAAGGTTTTCCAGCACCATGGGAGGAACAACAATATGAACCAACCAGTACCCCCAGAGCTCCCAAGGAATAAACCACCAAACAAAGAGTACACATGGAGGGACCCATGGCTCCAGTCACGTATGTAGCAGAGGATGGTCTTGTTGGACATCAATCGGAGGAAAGGCCCTTGGTCTTGTGAAGGCTTGATGGCTCAGTGTATGTGACTACCAGGACAGTGAAGTGGGACTGGGTGGTTTGGTGAGCAGGTGGAGGGGGGGAAGGAATAGGGTATTTTTTTTTTTTTGGAAGGGAAACCAGGAAATGGGATAATATTTGAAATATAAATAAAGAAGATGTCTAAAAAAATTTCAAATACAAAAGTAAATATAATTAAAAATGAAAGTTATGTCATGGTCCAATATTTAGAAGAGCAAGAGTTTGTGGTACCAATCTGGATTTTTTTTCTTTTTTGTAGATAATGAGAAATTGAAATATTTGAATAGAAATTGAGGGACAGAGGATGGAGCAAAGACTGAAGGAATGGCCAAGTAGTAACCAGGCCAACTTAATACCCATCCCATGAGCAAGCACCAATTCTTGATACTATTAATGATACTCTGTTATGTTTGCAGGCAGGTGTCTGGTATGGCTGTCCTCTGAGAGGCTCCAGCAAGCAGCTGACTCAGACAGATGGAAACACAAACTGCCAAACAGTGGATAGAGCTTAGGGACACTTTCAGAAGAACAAGTGGAAGGATTGTACCCCAGAGGTGATAAGAACTATACAGGTGGACCAACAGAGCCAATTAAACTGGACTCTGGGGCTATCACAGTCTGAATAACCAACCAAAGAACATACACAGGCTGGATCTAAGCCTCTGCTCACACATATGTAGCAGAGGTACAATTTGGTCTTCATGTGTGTTGTGAACAAATGGAGGGGTGGCTATCCCAAAAGCTGTTACCTATCTGTGGGATATGTTCTTCTAGGTGGGCTACCATGTCTGGCCTCAGTGGGAGAGGATACACCTAGCCTCATAGAGACTTGATGTACCAGAATGAGGGCATACCCATATGGGGCTGGGGCATTGGTTCAGTGGAGAAGGTGAGGGGATAGAGGGATGGGTTGTGGAAGGAGTGATGGGGAAGGGAGCAATAAGTGGGATGTAAAGTGAGTAAGTAAAATAAATAAATATTATCAAATAGATTAATTAAATGAAATGAAAAGCAATAAAATTATTTAACAAAAAAATAAAATAAAATAAAACAAAACAAAATAAAATAAAATAAAATGTTGCTTCTGGTCTGTACCTGCATCTCCCCCCAGAATCAACAGCCTGCCTTTCTCCCAGCTTGTCTGCACTAACCAGGGACGGAGGTGAGACCCCTGCCCCTGTAACCTCCCTGTGAGAGGGCGGAGTCTTCAGATTCCCGCCTGCCAGATAACCACACCTCTCTGCCCACCTCCTGCTAATTGCCACGCCTCTGTCCAAGTTCCAGTTACTCTGTAGTCCCTCCTTCAGAGACTGAAGAAGAAGTTGCTGATTGGGTCAGGTTGCTGACAAACTTCTGGGAGGGGTTTTGCCTTACTTATTCTATCTACCTGATTGTAACAAAGAGAATTGAATGAACGATGGCTGAATAATTACGTATCCGTGTCGGCCAATTTTTTATATCCTTTCCTCGTGGTAA
>JADRCD010179825.1:0-28193 GCA_019843815.1 Montemys delectorum
AATGTTGTGTCACTGGATATATCAACCCCACTTCATGGCAGGCCCTCTGTCTAGGAGTTGTTAGCCAACACAAGGACTGTTTGGGGGTAGCTTTTTTTCCCTTGTGTATATAAGTGTGTATACCTTTCTGTGTTTATTATCTTTTTTGCTTTCTTTCTTTTTTTAAGAGAGAGAGAGAGAAAGAGAAAGAACATGACATTTTCTGGGTAGGTAGGTGGGTAGGTCAGTGTTCTTAACTGCTGAGCCATCTCTCTAGCCCCATAAATCTGTGTTTTTAAGGTCAGGAATTTAAGTATCCTATTGTAAAACAAAGTGTGGAGGAAATAGCCCCTGCACTGTCTCTGTAAGCAAATACAGAGGACTTAGAGAAGGGGAGAGAAGATTCTCAAAATATATTGTATAAAATTGTTTAAAGAAAAAAGAAATAAATATTTCCAGTGTGTTGGCTATTGAATATTAATAGTAAATACAGAAGAACTATATGCTCAGTGGATATGGAAGAATAACCTAGAACTTTAATATTAGAGAAATGTTAAGTAAATCTCTAGACATTTCATTTTCACAATTTTTACATGGTGTCTTTGGAACTTTTTTCTAACAGCTTTAGCAATCCTCATGAGTAAATTCCCTCTTTCCTGCACTCCAGAAAATCCACAGTTGTTTTGCAACATAGCACAAAAAAGAGGAGTAACACTCTGGTGGTGTTTCAACTTTAATACCACAGGTAAAATTTGCAAACATTAATGATAGCCTAATTATACATTTAATAAAAAGAACATTACAGATCATTCTTGTAAGATCAAAGCCAAATTTTACAATATATGTTTCCTTCATATATAGTAGTGACTAAATTTAATATGAGAAAACTGACTGGTATTCAGTTTAAATTTTAATTCAGTTTAATTCAGAAATAATTATCTACCATTGATTTGGATAACTATGTGAACAGTAAAATTATCAGCTAAAGTACAAAAAGAAAGAAACTAGGTTCCAAGCCTTCCTTATGAAAAGGAATCATTTCCTAATGGGATAGCTCTGGGCTTTGTGGGAACACTAGAAGGAGTCAGTGTGGCTTGCAGGGAAAATAGGTAGGAAAGACCCCAGGGAAGTCCCTAGCAGCAATCAGGCAGTATTTGCTTACAGAGACAGTGCAGGGGGCTATTTCCTCCACCCTTTGTTTTGCAATAGGATACTTAAATTCCTGACCTTAAAAACACAGATTTATGGGGCTAGAGAGATGGCTCAGCAGTTAAGAACACTGACTACTGTTCAGAGATCCTGAGTCCAATTCCCAGCAACCACATGGTGGCTCACACTCATCTGTAATGGGATCTAATGCCCTCTTTTGGTGTGTCTGAAGACAGCTATAACGTACTCATACATAAAATAATAAATCTTTAAAAATAATACAGACATATAAGTCTACTTTGTTCCTTGAAGCTGAGACAACCTAGTCACGGTATCACTTATAGATTCAGTCTATCGATAGCCTTTTCTTTTTCTGAATGCTTCCTAAGCTTCCATGTTCCAGGGAAATGACAAAGCAGTCAACCAAAGAAGTCTTTCTTTTTGTATTGTTTTTTTTTTGTTGTTGTTGTTGTTGTTTTTGTTTGTTTGTTTTTCGAGACAGGGTTTCTCTGTGTAGCCCTGGCTGTCCTGGAACTCACTCTGTAGACCAGGCTGGCCTTGAACTCAGAAATCCGCCTGCCTCTGCCTCCCAAGTGCTGGGATTAAAGGCGTGCGCCACCACCGCCCGGCCCAAAGAAATCTTTCTTACTATAAAATGTATCAGATAGTGATAATCAGCATAAAGAAATGTGAAGTAATAATTGGAGTGATGGGGGATTATTTAGTGAGTATGAAAAGCTGTACTGAATTATTAGAGTATCCCTCTACCAGATGTGGTACAAGGCCAGCAACATAGGCAAGTGTTAACCCAACCTAAGCAAGCTGGACTCTGTACTCTACCAAGATGTTCAGATCACTTGTATTCACATTAATGTTTGAAATGTGACTCTAGAGTATACTTGGATCCATGAAATCATTGTAATTTGACACTACTGTGTTCAACTCCTCTACCTGAAGCATTAGGAGGTCACATAAAGCTGCATCATCAGGTTTTATTAGTGGTGTATCTCACCCAATGATTGGTCCTAACCCCATAATTTTGCTAGGGATGGATACACTGCAGGGGCTTTCAGAAGTCCATGTGTCAGTCTAGTGTGCATATGTCTTCCCTCTAAATATGGATTATCAAGAATATTCATATGTATTTTTGCTAGGTAGTGAGACAGTGAAAAGGATCAGACCTATAGTATGGCCTCTACTGAAGGGAAGGAACAAAACAAGAAGGTGAGATGACTTAAGAACAAGTCCCTTTCTGGCAGATGCCTCTATAGACCATGCCAAAGTCAGAGTCCTTAAGGTATCACTATAAAACTTATTTTGGTGATTTATTATTTTTAAAAAACAGAAACTTGTTTAAATAATCTTGATCAAAACTCCTAAGTCATAAGGTAATTCCAAAGGAATAATATGTACATTTTTTGTCAATGGGCAAAACCGATCTTACTGGGACTATCCACTGGATAGCAGCTTCCCCTGGATAGCAGCTTGAAATTAGATTCTGTTCTTGAAGATTCTCAGAGATCTCTGTGCGTATCCCACTTTTAAAAGGCTTATTTACAATGTAAGGTGTAATCTTTTCTTTAAATCAAAGTATCTACTGGTTTGTGCATATGAAAGAGTAGCTTTGACATGTAAACATGTTATTCCAAGGTAAATAACTGCATCTTAAACTCTCCAGGCTAGACTGGCAAAATCCAGCTGCAGAGCTTGGTCAGAAATTACACCAAATCATAGAAAGCATTGAAGATAAGCCAAACTCTGGACTAGGAAGGGAACCCTTGTTTCCTAGTACAGATCTTGTGCTATTTCATCTTTATGAGCCTGTCTTCTTACATGCTTTCAAATGGATAAGATGAGTGATATATTTTCAGAAGAACCTAGTAGATATTAAATTCAGACTAAAGTTAAAAAATAGGATCCTTCACATGCTCCACGAGGTTCATAGCAGCCTTATTTATAGTACTCAGAAACTGGAAACAACCCAGATTTCCCTTAAAAGAGGAATGGATACAGAAAATGTGGTACATCTACACAATGGAGTACTATTCAGCTATTAAAAACAGTGAATTTATGAAATTCTTAGAGAAATGGATGGATCTGGAGGCTATCATCCTGAGTGAGGTAACCCAATCACAAAAGAACACACACTATATGCATTCTCTGATAAGTGGATATTAGCCCAGAAGATCAGAATACACAAAGTACAATCCACAAACCACAAGAAACTCAAGAAGGAAGACCAAAATGTGGACACTTCATTCCTTCATAAAAGAGTGAACAAAATACCCATGGAAGGAGTTGCAGAGACTAACTGTGGAGCAGAGACTAAAGGAAGGACAATTCAGAGACTGTTCCACCTGGGAATCCTTTCCATATTCAATCATCAAATCCGGACACTATTGTGGATGCCAGCAAGTGCTGGCTAATAGGAGCCTGATATAGCTGTCTCCTGAGAGGTTCTGACAGTATGTGACTAATACAGAAGTAGAGGCTCACAGTCATCTATTGGACTGAGTACAGGGTCCCCCACGAAGGAGCTAGAGAAAGGACCCAAGGAGCTGAAGGGTTTGCAGCCCCTTAGGACAAACAACAATATGAACTATCTAGTACCCTCAGAGCTCCCAGGGACTAAACCACCAACCATGGTAGGACTCATGGCTCCAGCAGCATATGTATAGCAGAGGATGGCCAAGTCAGTCATCAATGGGAGGAGAGGCCCTTGGCCCTGTGAAGGTTCTATGCCCCAGTGTAGGGGAATGCCAGGACCAGTAAGCAGGAGAGGGTAGGATGGTGAGCAGGGAGAAGGGGGAGGGAACGGGATTTGTTTTAGTTTTTTTATTTTATTTTATTCTATTTTATTTTATTTTATTTTTTCAGAGGGGAACCTGGGAAAGGAGATATTGTATGACATGTAAATAAAGAAAATATCTAATTAAAAAAAAATAGGATCCTTGATCACAGATGGAACACCATACATACCATTATCTGGAAACTTTCTTACAAACATTTTATCTTTGCTTCATATCTTCTAATACATAAGAGTAAAGGAATGAACTGAAATCCTATGTAGTTTAGTGGCTGACAATGGCCTGTTCTTAAAGATAATCCACTAAGAGCCTTATAATCTAAGAACTTAAGGGGGTCAGAAAGTTCTCATGGCAAGTGAGAGCTTTCTCATTTTACTATCATGTCTAGCTTGTAACTGCTATTGTTGTTTGTATGTTATGGTTAATATTAGCAACTATTTTCATGTAAAATGCATGTTAGACTGGAAATACTGATGACTAAATATTTCAAATATATTACGATTTCTTTTCTCCATTATAATGCATTCCTGTACCATAATTCATCCATCTAGCCATTTATGCATTAAGCCATCCCTTATCATGCTCTATTATGTCAATATAATACATTTCTAAATATGTTACATTAACTTTGGCTTTATTGAGGAGTGGAATATTATAATTTTAGTGAACTATTTGGAAGAAAATTTTACATGACATTAGAATTTGTTTTGCTTAGCAATGTGCTTCTCTTTAACTATATTTCTTTCTGTCTCTCTCTTTATTCTCACTCCAACAATATACATACCTACAATAACAGGTAACACACCAGCATCTAAAAACTCCTCTCCCAACCTACTTCTTCACTCAATGTGTCTTTTTTCACTCAATGAAGTCTTAGTTGTTTTTCCTTTCATCCCTAACCTCATTTGGCATGTAGCAAAACAGGAAATGACTGTGTAGAATGTGTAGATTTGTGGGGGATTCTTTTCAGACACCTTGATGATTAATGATGCTGAGTCTGTCTTCCTGTGCCACAAGGCCACTTTGGACTTAGGACAATTCAGCCAGAATAGAAGCAGGCATCACTTTCTGACTCAGAAGTTTCCACTGACCTAATTTTCTGCTCTTGGAATGTTAAATATCAAACACATCAAAATGAGTAAAATCCTATGTTGTTTTTATTAAATGGAGAGAGGGGGAATTCCCTTGTCATCTACTAATATAAATTACTCAATACTAAAAAGAGCCAAATAATCTATTTGCTGGGAATACTCTGACAACCAAAGTCCTTAGATCCACACCTACCCTTTGCAATACTTAAATAAAGGCAAGGAAATAAAGGATTTTTAAAGCATTCCTTATTATACCACTATTACAAAAAGAAAACAATTTTTACAAGCCAACCCTCCAATTTTATGCAGAAGTGTATGTTTCAGGAGACAATAGAGAAGAGGAGCACAAACCCACATGGATTTAAAATACCTATTAAACATAAATCCATTTCCTTGCTGTTCAGTAGTGTTGAATAGCCTCTCACTAAAGCTAACTCGCAAATTTAGCAGCAAGTAATGAATCATGTGTTTCTCTAGCCCAGACTCAAGACCACACCACTTTTCTGAACATTGATTCCCCTGTGGTTAAATATTGATTTTTTTAAAGGAGTTGGAGGGGGTGGTAGGGAAGTTAAGACTCAGAAAGAAGCAGCTCTGCTGGCTGGAAATAACTTTGGTAAGATTTTCTTTAAGACTCTTGAGCCAATGTCCTGTGAAGTTTAACTTATAATTAATTAAGCATATTATCAAAGAAAATGAAAAATTATAATATGAAATATAAATTATCACTTAAGAATGATAACTCTTAAGTGTTCTCTTTTATTTCATACATTTTAAAGATGTAGAAATTCTGTTTTCACTTACTCACAAAAAGGGAAGTATTTATATATATAGGCTGTTCTGTGTTCAATAGGATTTGAACTTTTTATGTTTTAAATTTAATTCATATAGAAGTGCTTATTTCTGTTAGCATGTTTTAAATTAACAACTTATTGTTCATGGCTTTTAGTCTATAGGCCCGTTGTATCCAAAAGCTTATCAGCCTTATAAATTGATAATTTCTATAATTCTTGAGCTTTAGAATAAATGTACTGAGGCTACAATGAAGGGATAGGAGAAAAATCTATTTCAGGAAATCATGTATACAAAATGCTGAAATATTGGCGGTTTTATGAATACTCACAATTATAAATAGCAGCAGCATTAATATAGAAAAGCAAAGCCTAGGGAAGATAAAGTGTTCATCTTTAATAATGTTTCACAGAATGCTAATCCAAATAGCATTACTGACAGATTACTCATTGATTCTGCTGGCCAAGTCTGTAAAAGGCAAAGCTATCCAAACTACTTTAGCTCAAGATGGTTTTCTTAAGCCCCTCTCTGTTTGCTGAGATACTTTCTTTCCCCCGACTAGCAGTAACTTTTTTATTAATAGAGAGTTGCTTACATACTGGGAACATTAAGTAGAAGCAAAGCAAAATTTATTCATTTAATCTTCTTTTGGCTGATAGTCATTAAATACTTCCAATAAGTGGGAGGCAGCCCTGGATATCGAGGTAGAACGGAGGTAGAACAGACATGGTCATTGCCCTGATGAGCCTACAGTCAGTCAAATGAGACCTCACTGATGAGGTACAGAAACTGCTGGGCATGCTGTAGAAACAGAAGAGAACCTGGGTATTGACACAAGTGCACGCAAAATCAGACCTAATGAGATTCCAAGACCGAGAATGGAAAATCAAGAAGGCAAGCTCTAATACTCTGATCTCCAGAGTGAATAGGAATTAACTTGTCAACGTACAGCAGAATAAGTGACAGGGAAAAATGCTTTAGGAGGCAAATGCCTATGGGAAAGAGGGGTCTGCAGCATGGAAGGACTGAAAGCAAGGCAGAGAAAACTGGAGAAACACAGTATGTAAGACAGAGGACAGAGGACAGAGTGTGCACCACACAAGATGTAAAGTAAATGACTGATAAGCTATTTGAGGTTTACAACAAGCTGCAATGTTCTAAATCTCAAAATGGTTGGATCAGATTGAAAAGGCCATCCAGAAACTGCCCTACCTTGGGATCTATCCCATAAACAGTCACCAAACCCAATCCACTATTGTGGATGCCAACAAGTGCTTGCTGACAGAAGCCTGACGTAGCTGTCTCCTGAGAGGTTCTACCAGTGCCTAACAAATACAGATGTGGAAGCTAGCAGCCAACTATTGGACTGAGCACAGGGTCCCCAATGGAGGAGCTAGAGATAGGACCCAAGGAACTGAAGGAATTTGCAGTCCCATAGGAGGAACAACAATATGAACCAACCAGTACTCCCAGAGCTCCCAGGGACTAAACCACCAACCAAAGAGTACACATGGAGGGACTGACTCATGGCTCCAGCTGCATATGTAGCAGAGGATGACCTTGTCGGTCATCAGTGTGAGGAGAGGACTTTGGTCCTGTGAAGGCTCTATGCACCAGTATAGGGGAATGCCAGGGCCAGGAAGCAGGAGTGGGTGGATTGGTGAGCAGGGGGAGGCAGGAGGGATAGGGGGTTTTCAGAGGGGAAACCAGGAAAAGGGATAACATTTGAAATGTAAATAAAGAAAATATCTAATAATAAAAGTTTTTTTAAAAAGATGTCTCAGGGCTGGAGAGATGGCTCAGCAGTTAAGAGCACTGACTGCTCTTCTGGAGGTCCTGAGTTCAATTCCCAGCAACCACATGGTGGCTCACAACTATCTGTAATGGGATCTGATGCCCTCTTCTGGTGTGTCTGAAGACAGCTACAGTGTACTCATAAATAAAAATATATAAATAATATCTTTTTTTAAAAAAGATGTCTCTGTCAACTAAGTGGAGAATGGTTCAGCAAGTACTTTGGGTCACAGTAGACTACAGAATCACCAATCTTTGGAATACTAACTCTCCAAGATCTCCAGTGAATGTCTGACACTACAGAGAGTACTAAAGAGCTGAACAACAATAATAAAACAGTACATCAATAACAATATGCAATAAAATTATATAAGTTCTCTTTCTCCTCTCTGTCTCTCTGTCTCTGTCTCTGTGTCTGTCTCTGTCTATCTATCTATCTATCATCTATCTATCTATCTATCTATCTATCTATCTATCTATCTACCTATCTATCTATCTCTCTGTCTCTCTCTCTCTGCCCATCCCTAATAGCTTAACTCTAGGGCTTACAAAATGGCTCACTAGATAAAGATACTTGTTACCAACCCTTAAACATGAGTTTGATCCCTGGGAGCTACAACATTAGAAGGAGAAAGCAAACTTCTGCCAGCTACCCTCTGACCTCTACACCTATACTATGGTACGCACACACCTGTGTGCATACAAGTACAGACAGATCTATACACCCAACAAAGCAATGTAATAATAATGCAATTCCTATTGTACTGGGACAGTGTTTTAGAGGATGGTTGACCACGGGTCATTGAAAATGAAAACAATAGAAATCTCACCATTCCAGATGAGAAATAATGTTTGCTAGATCAAAGGTGTAAAAAAAAATAGCAAGAAATTAGATAGATTCAAGAGGAGAATAAATAATAAAAGCATTAGGTTCAGAGACTGGCTTAATAAAGACACATAAATTCAATTGGCCTCAAGATACACGCCTGTAAAAAAAAAAAAAAAAGATACACGCCTGTAATCCCCGCACTTGGAAGATGCAGGTGGGAGGGTAAGGAGTTTAAGGCTAGCCTGAGCTACATGAAGTTGCATTTCACGTAAAATCAAAAAATAAAGTGAAAACTTTTGAGGTCTGGGAGTCTTGAGTTTGAAGTTTGGTTCTGGGAAAAGTTATGATAACAAACTGGCATAAAGACAGGTATAGAACTCTCCAATTACTAGCTGGGAAGCCTAAGGTTAGTGACAGCCTTTCTGTGCATAGAAACTTTACCTTCCAAAGTTGCTTGCAGGGTTGGTGAAAATTGTCATAGACCGTTTGGAATGTGGTAGACTATTCCTACGAGTGTGAGTACTTTCCCTGCGGCGTGTGTGTGTGCACTGTGGGCTCCACCACGCTCAGATCTGAACTTCATTATCTATAACTCTTCATCATTGATCTTTGGAACTAGGAGTGTAGTGTTAAGATCTCTAGTCTAGCATGTGAAAATCTCAGGGTCTGATTCCCAGCAACACAATGAAAATGTT
The DNA here is from genome assembly GCA_019843815.1 of Montemys delectorum. NCBI lineage: Eukaryota > Metazoa > Chordata > Mammalia > Rodentia > Muridae > Montemys > Montemys delectorum. Next base: position 9,137 of record JADRCD010179825.1, read on the forward strand.
GATCTTCAATATTAAAAAAATAATTGCTTAGAGCTGAAGAGGTACCTCAACAGTCAAGAGCACTGGCTGCTCTTGCAGAGGACCGGAATTCACTTCCCAACACCTGCACAGTGACCCACAACTGTCTGTAGCTCCAGTTCTAGGGGATCTAAGACCATCTTCTGACCTCTGATGGTACCATGTATGGACAAAGTGCACATGCTGGCATGCATGCAAAACACTCGTACACATAAAATAAAAATAATTTAAAAAAATAGTTGCTCCATTAGAACTGATTATATGCTTCCATGAATGCATCTGATGTTGCTACAAACTGAGTTAATTCAAGACAAAGCACTCTTAGTTTTGTTGTAGTTTCTAAAAGAAACAAAAATAGTACTGAAGAAATGGTTTATCCAAATGAACCTAAAAACTGGCCTCGAAATTTTTTTATATATGGAATACACTAAGTAAAATATAAATATTAACCAGCATAAAAATAAGATTTTTCTAAAATCAAATTAATAATATAAATATTTAATTTTTAAATAGTATAAATATTTACTATGATTATCATAGTACCCAATGTACTATAAATTACCAAGGGTACAAGTATCCCAAAGGAAACCTCCATTTAATTGTTCTTCATTAATTGCTATGACTTTCTAGAAAAAAATAGAACATTTAATAACCTTTAAAGAGGTCACTGGGATCCAAAGGGATCTGAAACAAGGTTAACATTGCCCCTTGAAAACATGGACAAGAGTTAATTTGTTTCACTCAGTAAATATCTTCACATGATGGTACTTATGATAATCCTTCTTTATTATCTTAATTCCTCTTGTTCAAGGTCACTAAGAAATAGCCTCATAAAACAACTGGCTTCTGAGTAGGGTAGACAGTTATATTCCTTTTGATATGATTTGTTACCTATTTCTATCTTTTAAATAACTGAATTTCTTAAAATAAGTAATATGCATGGTGGGATGCATCCAGTAAGTAAAAGGAGAGAGGCAGTTTTACTGGCAACTCCTCATTGTTGGACAGGTAATACCAAGTGCAAGAAAGACAAAGCCCTCTACAGGAAACATGGTTATCTCTGAAATCAGCAAGTTGTTATTCTTGGTAACAGCTAGTGGGAAATAGTGTGTCTATCCCACCAACATCGAAACATAGATAAAACAAAATTCAAATAAATGTGGATTTACAAAAACATTTACAAAATGAGAATAACAAAAATATATCAAAGAAAGTAAATTTTTAAATCTATTTCTTGCCTGTTTGTTTTGTAAAAACTGTATTGGAAGGTCAAATATGTTTTTGAAGGCATTTTGTTATGTGAGAAGTTAAATTTTTTTTCACAATTGAAACTTTTTCCTTCCCACTTCCAATCTTTGTTTTTCCTGTAAACAAAAATATGAAGTAAAAATTTTTCATTTTATAGAGATCCCAAAAGTGTGAAATTTTGCTATTAAGAATATGTAATTATAGTTTCTGAACATAAAATATCAAGTATCTTATTAAATAAACTAAAAACTAAGTTTTAGAAGAAAAACATATTTGTCAAGCATTCCCTGTATGCCTTGCTTGCATTTCTTTGATACTTTTAGCTCACACATTTTAAATCACATATCTGCATGTCTGTCCCCCTCTGACTATCTTCCACCTGACTACAGCCTCCTGTTTTATGTTATACTCAAATGAAATCAAATTTGGTAACATCCTATTACCAAACATGGCACATCCCTGTTATCCCATCTTTTTTATTTAAATTGGAAGGAGAGACACACATGTACTGTGAGAACATATAGAAGTGGGTATCTCCTTCCATCTCTGCCTGACTTCAGATCCTGAGCTCAGGTCTTCAGGTTTGCACAGCGAGCACTTTTGCCTTCTGAGTCATCTCACCAGCCTGGTGGCTCATCTTCTATCACTCAGTAGGACAAAAAATGCTTACCTAACAAAGGAATATGAGACAAAAAGTCTACAAAAATACCATTGACATTTTGTGTCAGCCATCTACATCTGGGCATGGAGTCTGTCCTGAAGTGTGGTTTATATATACTTGACACTCAATTGAAGAAAACTAATTTTTCTTCTGAAATTGGATGTCAGTTGAAAATAGATTATTGGTTAAGGATGGAAGCCCATGCCCACTTTCCCCTCTCAGCACTGGGACCCCGTCTGACTTGAACTCTACAGGCCCTGTGCATGCTGCTACAGTTTACTTGAGTTCATATGTATACCAATCCTGCTGCATCTGGAAGGCACTGATTTTTATGTCACCCATCCCCTCTGGCTCTCTTATAAAGATATTCCATATCAGACTGATTATTTCTGCCTACTGTCCAGTTATGGGTCTCTGTGTTGGTATCCAACTACTACAAGGGGATCTTGTCTGACAATGGGTGACCTAGGCTGATCTGTGTCTCACTTTAGTTTGGTCCCAGGTAGAAAATCAACAATGTTTTTTCTTAAACCTGAGCATCATGAAAAGAGGTTGGATTGTGTGTGTATAGGCTGAATCTATTCCTTAAAATAAAGATAAAAATAAATGAGAAACAGCTGGGCACCAAAAAGGAACCCCACATGTTCTGCTCTATGATACTATCAATAATCTACCTGTCAATAAACTAGTTTGAAATATTCAAAAACAATGAATATGTGTCACTAATAATTACTATCATTATGGAGTGTGTCTAAATCTTGATATGTCTTATGCCAGTGGTTCTCAACCTTCCTGATGGTGTAACCCTTTAACACAGTTACTTGTGTTGTAATGACCCCAACTATAAAATTATTTTGTTGCTACTTCATTACTGAAATTTTGTTAACTGTTATAAATCATAATCTGATATGTAGGATATTTGATGTGTGACCCACAGGTTGAGAACCACTATCTTATGCCATTTAATCTTCATAAGACATCAATAGATATGGTTTTGTCCTTATTCTTTGGATGAAGGAATAAGGATCTGGAAAAACAAAAACAAAAACAAAAACAAAAACAACAAAATAATAATTAGATGGCCAAGGTGAAATTTCCACAGTGGCTCTCAGGCCCATTGACAATACCACATCACCCAGCAGGAACAACAAAGTTTTAACCACCTCCCTCTATGTCCTCACCCAGCCCCCTCTTTTTTAGGAAGGTGCAAAAAGCTATATTCTAGTGGAACAACTAATGGAAGTGAGGCGCTTAGACTTGACACTTCCCCTGAAAGCCCTATTAAACTTGTAGCAGTGTGGCTTAAGCTCTGCCTCTCTGCACTGTGCTGCTGGGCCCGCTCCAGAACTCCCCTTGACTCCAAGAAAGCTCTTTCAAATTTGGCAAGATGTTGTATAATAAAATACACACCAAGTATCTGGGCAATTGAAGGAAAGGGGGTAGTGATTAGGGTTTCAAACTGGATATAAAAAGAATTCAGATTACCACCGAAGTACAGATTTCTGAATGTCATCTGTTCTAAATGGAACGGTGATTAGAGGGGAGGGGGAGGTAGAAAGACATCTGAAAAGGTCATGAAAAGAAAAAAACAGTAGCAATTTTGAATTTCAATTAAATGGCTGAAATCTGGGGCATCACAAATGGAAATTCTCTCCGGTGCTCTCAGTCCTGATGCAGAGGCCTCTGCTGTGAGTGCAAAGTGCATGAGATTCCCCAGTGCTGTGTGTCAGCTTGATAATTAGTGACTTCTACTCGAACAGAGTCATGCCTAATGGGTACGAGGAAATGAAGTCTGTCTCAAGGCAATAGCAAAACAAAGAGTAGGTAAAGGAAAAAATTATATGTATATCAGAAAAATGAAACAGATAAGGCTTATTGTCAGTAAAATATATATTATCTCTAGCAACCATGAGAGACTATGGATATAATGAGATTCCTTAAAAAGTGTTTTTTTAGGGGGAAAGTACATGTAAGAAGAGACAAAAGAATATTTGAAAACACAGCCAGAATGTAAGGCGATGTTTCTTCGTCCTTCCAGAAGCATGACCTCTCAAAGTCATTCAGCTTCTGTAACCTTCAGATTTCTCATCTCCAAAAGGAGGTCAATAACACACTAAAATGATAAAGCTAATACTGACAAGGACCGTATTTATGACATACATTATTCTATTCATTCTAGTATTCTCATTCTTGTAAGCCCTAAATAAACTATGAAATGAGAGTTATGACAATCCTCACTTTTTTTGATAGAAAAATGATTCCCTATAGCTGAGGTTGCCCTTGAGCTTCTGATCCACTTGCCTCTGCCTCCTGAGTGCTGGAATTTAAGAGTAAGTTCCATGCCCAATTTATGCAATGTGCAGGATACTGTGTATGCTAGACAGGCATTCTCCTGCTGAGCTTTATCTCTAGCCTCTGCTCCCCACTTTAGAAAGGAAGAAACTAAGACACAATATGGGTTAATAGCATTCCCCATGATTGCACAGAAGGAAAACGTGGAGGCCTGAGTTTCTGCTGTTGAGTAGCTATTTCTCTTGGAAAAATGGGGATCTGTTTTAATTTCTTCATAGCCCTTATGAATGTATTCACAGTGTTTACCACATATAGTTAATCTTTTAAAAAATTTCTTTTTGTGGTTGTTTGTCTGCCTATAGCCTTTTTTATCCCAGATAAAAATTAAATTCCACTGCAGGAACAATTTTCACTATACTACTTGTTGGTATAGCCTTAGAAACTAGAACTATAGCAGGCACACAGTATTTACAATATAATTTATGTCATGCTGAGTTATAATTGCATTAACTTTGTAATATAACAAGGTTGAGAATTTGTAAAGATGGTAAAATAATCAGATATTTAAATATATTAATTTAAATATATAAATATATTTTCATATATATATATGTATACGAAAAAGATTCTAAGAGATTGGAGCATGTTAAAAAAGATTGCTAATAGTGAGTTCAAGGCACTCAAAAGATTAATGCAAAGTTTGTTTACTAAAGATATTCTTGGCAGTTGCAAGGCACATATGTTTTCCCTCAACTTTCCACAATGGAATTAAAGACAGACACAGTCTCATTTTCCAAATTGATAAGAAGAAAGAACACAGTGAATTCAACAGTATTGTGGAGCCAAAAAGAAATACCAAAGTCAGATAAGCTCAACTCCTAACTCATTATGAAAATAAGCAAGTGATGGCTCCCAAGCTTAATCTTAACAGCCATGTTGTTTAAAAGGAGAAAACATGATAATAGTGGTTGCCAGCATCTAAGCAAAAGACAGCAAGTCCAGGACATAAAGTGGACATTGTGGTGCCAGGCACTGAAGAGTCCATAGGGACCTAGTTTTCATCCATTACCAACAACTACACCCCAGAAAAGCACACCCCAGCTCTTTACTCTCTATATTTAAGTAGTGGTTCCAATCCCTTTGTCTTCTATTAGTGAGGTAAGGAAATGCTTTCTCTCCATCCAGTTGGAGAAGGCCATTTGAACAGTTATTGTTTCCCTGTATTGCCTCTTTCCTGGACATTGAGAACAGACATTTGTTCTCCCATTTACAAAATCTAACAAAGGATCATTGGTCCTCCATGCTTGCCTCATGGTTATTCTACATGCTGAACTCTAACCTGCATTTAGGGTATTTCCTTCAAACTCTGCTACAGCTAAAGGCTAAACGAGAAGAGTCGAGGTACATACACAAATGAACACTTTTTTGATTTATATTCAAATACAAGTCCAAACCAAAAGGTACTTTCCTGTCTAGTCACCAAACAACAATGTAAGAGCCCTAATTTTGATTGATAATGTATTCTAGCAACTATATATATATATTCAATTATCTATACATATTGAATATATATATTGAATTTTAAAAGGCGAAATGTTCTCCCCTGAAAGACAAAAACTATGACATTGGGATCATTCATAATACAAATCTGCGCCTCTAGTTTTTTCTTTTTTGTTGTTGTTGCTATTTTTTTAAGATTTATTTTATTGTTGTATGTAAGTACACTGTAGCTATCTTCAGACATATCAGAAGAGTGTGTCATATCTCATTACGGATGGTTGTGAGCCACCATGTGGTTGCTAGGATTTGAACTCAGGACTTTCGGAAGAGCAGTCAGTGCTCTTAACTGTTGAGCTATCTCTCCAGCCCCGCCTCTAGTTTTTTCATTAATTTCCCCCATTGAACAGTAATTTAAAAGATTTAAAGATTTTCTTTTGATGTTATTTCTTGTTGAGATGACAACTTTTCATCCTAAGAATTTGAAAGCAGGTTGATACGCAGCTATGAGAGGTCTCCTAGAGCATTAATTTAGCTACACTTTTTCAGTACCAGCACCTCCCCCCAAAAAAACAGAAGGAAGAAGAAGAAGAAGAAGAAGAAGAAGAAGAAGAAGAAGAAGAAGAAGAAGAAGAAGAAGAGATGAAGATGAGAGAGAATGAGAGAGATGAAAGAAAGAAAGAAAGAAAGAAAGAAAGAAAGAAAGGAAGGAAGGAAGGAAGGAAGGAAGGAAGAAAGAAAGAAAGAAAGAAAGAAAGAAAGAAAGAAAGAAGGAAGGAAAGAAGGGAAGGAAGGAAGGAAGGAAGGAAGGAAGGAAGAAAGAGAGAGAGAAAGAAAGAAAGAGAGAGAGAAAGAAAGAAAGAAAAAAGAAGGAAGGAAGGAAGGAAGGAAGGAAGGAAGGAAGGAAGGAAGGAAGGAAGGAAGGAAAGCAAAAGGAAATAGATCAGCACCTTTTCCTCTCATTAGTTCTTTGTGTCCTCAGAGTTTCAGGAGGAGAGAAGATGCCATTTAATGCTATAATGAAATACCTATTTTGAGCAAAGTGTTAAGACTCCTTTCAGAAGCCTGCACTTTATCCAAGGACTTACATCTAGGATGCATGTCTCCTCCACCTGCCAGCACCTACCAGCCTGAGTCTCTGCAGTCTCAAGCTGATTTTCTCACTGCTCACATCAGAGACAGACCAAATACATCAGGACCTCAAAGGAACTGTCTAGGCAGTGGCTAAAATAAAGAGCAACTGTTGAATGAATAAAGAGGCATTGTGGATAAGTGGCCACAGCATGCCATGGAGCCAGACTCCCTGCAATCCATTCCTAAACCTGTCACTTATTAACTGTGAAACTTTCAGCAACATATTTAACCTCTCTAGGTAGCAGTCTCCTCACTAGAAAAATTGAGATAACCTTATAAAATGATGTGAAGATTAAATGAGTTGATATTTATAAGCTCTTAGAATAGACCTTAACAAGTTCAAATGTTGACACAGATGGAACCTCCCATCCAACTTTACTACTAAGACAAGATCATTGAGATTAGACTTCCACTCTGCTGTGCACAAATCCTGGGGGCACTGGCCAGAGGTTGGGGATCACCATTTCTCTTTAGTATCATATATATATATATGAATATATATATCATCCTGTATATATATATATATATATATATATATATATATATATATCATCCTGAAAAGCTAGGAGGAGAATAAGACACTAAGAGCAGCATTGTAGAAATCAATGAGTCTTAAAAAAGGGAATTTTTTTTTTTAAGGAATGGGAAATGGTCCTGGCATAATTAATTCTGAATCTGAGTTCATCCACCATAAGATCATCTACACTGTTACTTACTCTTCCATTGCTCAGCTGTAAGATGCATTCTTAATGGCAAAAATGCAATAATATGAATGAAATATCCAGTATTTGTTTTGTTTTGTTTTTTTAATCTCTCAAGTGCTGAGATTTAAAGCAGGCATCATCACACCTGCCTGAACCATGCATTTTATGATGATGAGACCATGAGAATTCATATTTTCCTGGAACTCACATGGCAAAGAGTCATACGCAACATAAGTAAGGTGGGTCATCATGATGGCATCCTTCTTGCTTACAAACAAGAGAGCAGCTTGGAATTAAAGTGTGTGAGAGAATGAAGCTATCATAGACATCACCTTAATTCAAACTAATTTATCAAAACCACAGTCCCAAGTGTTAGCTCACAGAATATCTTACTAAAATGTGGCATGTACATCTATTATACACCCCAGGTGAAAATTAATGTTCCATGCTAGTGGTGTGACAGCCCTATCTCCTCTGCCAACAGACATGGGCAAGGAGATTGCAGTTTCAAAAACCAAACTGGCAGGTAGAAAGTTGGAAACCAAAATCAAAGCAAACAACAAACAAACAAACAAATAAACAATCACTAACTTTTCTAATTTAAACTGTATAACAGAACCTTACCAGGATCTTTAAGGTTTCTCAGAAGTTATAACATGACAATTTTATACTTAATCCTTGTACATGTGTGTATTGTCACCATCACAAATTGCAGAGTCATTTCCAAACTGATGCACAGGACAGAGTGTCATAGTCAACAAAATCTGCAGTGTAAAAGTAGGTATTTGGTAGTTCATGGTGGCAGTTGCATCATGGTATAATGACTCAGCTGAAAAGGGATTGAAATTTCAGCAGGATAATCCAGCTACAACATGGTCTTCCCAGTGTTCCCAACATCAAGAAGCTACTAGCAAGAGCCAGGTGCATGTAAAGAACATCTGCATGGATGTTAATCTGTAATCTAGCATCCTGGAGTTTGAGTGCTATACAGTGAGACTCTGTCTCTAAAATTGAAACAAATAAGAATGAAAGAAGGAGAGAGGGGAGGGGAGGAAAGGGAAAGAAAAAAAGGAGGGAAGAGGAAGGGAGAAAGGGAGAGAAGGAGAGATACCGAATGAAGAGGGGGAAAGAGAACAGGAAAAGGAGGAAAAGGGACTGGGAGGAGGTTAAGGTTGGTTTTTGATTTAGCAGTAGCAGGTAAAGTTTAGGATTGTACATCTGAAGCAGCCAAGAAATCTTACATATGAGATCAAGACAGATATGGTGCCACACAGTTATAGCATTTAGCACTGCAGAAGCTGAGGCTGGAGGAGTAATGTAAATTTAGGACCATCCTGAACCACATAGTAAACTCAAGCTTACCTGAGCTGTAGGGTGAGGTTCCATCTCAAATGAAAAATAAGATAAAATGACCTGGCCTGGTGACTCAGCAAAAATGACAAATGTTTTAGCTTCTGTCTTTTGTTTAAAGAGCATTTCTTCTTGTATTCCATTTTTCTTTTCTTTTTCTTAAGCCCTTAAATGGTCTGAGAATTAGACAAGGAACCGTGAGCATCTTAAAGAATAGAACAGTGTGTACAAGAGTGTATACAGGAGTATGTACAGCAGTGTGTACAGCAGTGTGTACAGCAGTGTGCACAGCAGTGCGTGCAGAAATGTGTACAGGAGTGTGTACAGCAGTGTGTACAGGAGTGTGCTCTCCTGTACTTACTCACTGTCCCTCAAACAATAATGGTAACTTCGTAGTTGGGAGCAAGGGAGACAAGCAGAGAAAGCTTCATGCAAAGTAAGAATTGGAAGAGAACGATCTCAATATCCAAATAAAAAAGTCTTCAAATGTAAGTGATGTTGGTCCTAGGCTCTGTGCTAGACAGTGTGTTTGTCAGGGTGAATGGGCCAGCTCCACAAGCAACATCAAAGGCAATATCCATTCTGAAACACACAATCAACGAGCTGCCAGGATTGATTCAGTAGGTGACATGTAGCACAATCATTTGTATTATTGGAAGAAGTCCAAGGAAGTTAGTAATTAAAGTCAAGACCTGAATGATCCGGTCAGTTGCAGTGGGAAACTCTGAAAGAGAATGGAAGTTCAAGCAGAAGGAACAGTATACCCAGAGTTCTAGAGATGCATGGATAAGGCCGTCGTGTTTCAGAGATGACCACTTTTAGAATAATTACAGATAAAGGATAAATTGGGCATTGACCAAGTTTGTACCACCACTCAAGGCAACACCAAAATCTAAATTCAAAATTCATAGTTAATCTTTGAGGAAAGTTTAAACAAAGGAGTTATTTACCAAAAAAGTAGGTAAATTATAATAAAATCTAACAGATACCCAGAACTGTTACCCACAGAGAACAGATATCCTTCTGACACAGGAAAAGGCAACAAGAAGAAGCAGTTTCTTGACTCAGAAAATGTTCGCCTGACAAGGCTCAGATCCTGCCTCTAGGAATCAATGGGCAAACTTACACTCTTACCACCATCCCTCCTTTGGGCCTCCAACCAATGTTCTCTCCTTCCCAAACCTAGCAGAAGATGAACATGGCCCCTGTGTATAGGTTTCTCAAATGCAAAAGCATGGTTGAGAGGGATGGAGACTTGAAAAGTCAACAAGCAAACATTATTTGGCATAAATCTAAAAAGGAAAAGCCACTTCAAACTTGAAAGGCCTTTATCTTGGTGCTAAGAAGTCTGTCCTTTATCCCCAAAACGAAGAGGCATTAAAAGATGTCAAATAAAGGGAGTGCTTTAGAAAGACCCTTCATGGTGTGTTCTGTGTAAATGAGTAGAGAGGCAAGAAGGGGGGATGGACAGACCCTAGACAGAAGGGGCAATATTTTCCAGGCAAAAGACTGTGATAGGAAATGGAGGTGGGAGCAGAGATGGGGAGGAAGGTTTGGGATAGAGAGACTTCTGCATAAGACATTTGCTTTTCTGTTTGTTTTTATGGTAGATGGATGGAAATGGTGAGAATAGAGAATGACTGTGTAACAGGAATGAACTGGGAAAGTAAGCCACTGGGAAACTAAGGAACATATTATTTGAGGTTTGAGTCTCAGTTTTTCTCCAATACAAAGCTGTGACCCAACTCATTCAATCCCTTTGAGGCCTTATCTTATTGACTTTTCCTAATGGAACCACAACTTTCAAGCTTGGCACCCTGTTTTGCTCTTGGTTTTGGTTTCAATCATTGCCTTGTGAAAACAATTGCCTGCTTCATGCAGAGATTTTAGCTGGCTGACCTTCAGTAACTCACAAAAGGTGGTTCATGACACATACAAATGATAGTACCCTCTGAGCTATTAAGGAATTCCTCTGTCAGTACATCAGATTTTGTGTAAATAAATACAAGTCACCCCACTAAGGGAAAGTTAGGATATGGTCTCTGCCCTCCAAACATCAGGAAGCACACTGGACACTATCCATGCCATGATAATTTATTAAAACATCTTAAGAGGCTTCAAGACTTCCCTTCTAATTTCCTATTTGTGTCCCTATGTGGGACAAAGCTGGACTGAGCTGGTAACTCCAAATTTGGGTTCTGAGTGTCCTTCGTGAAATCCATAGTCTTCTCTAGAAAAGGGCAGCCAATGGTTGATCCCCATTAGCTATCCGTAATAGTGTTTACTGCAGAGAAAGTGATCAGTTTAAAGGACTCTGAGGACAGAACCCGAAGGGTCCATCCATGGTTCCATGATTTTATCCCACTAGGAACTGCTCTAGAGACTAAAGTGAGATCTCATAGAAGCAGTTAGGGTGACAGACAACAGCGTGAGTGAATATATTGAGTGGAGAGGACTCACACTAAATTGAAGTCCCACAACCAAAAATCATTAGAAACAGCAGGACAAGCAAATACATTTGCTAACCTCTCCCACAAGGTCACAGCAGTGTTAATTAAAAAGAAAGCCCAGTGTGGTCAAGCAAGCTTTGGAAAGTGCTTTTAGAGCCCCCTGGGTGAACTGCTATTCACTGTGGGCACTTTCCCATTCCATTTACAATCCTGTGCTCCAGCATGCCCTTCACTGAGAACACAGCCCCTGTTCTCCCCTCCACTTCTCCCTTTCCAGTCAGCCTCAGGACCCAGGGCTTCTTCCTCTACCAAGCTTCAAGTTGCTAACATTTTCTCTTCTGAACTTGCTTGTGCTTTTTCTATACAGTTGCTTAAGACTTTTATTTCACATCATTCTGATTTATGACATTTTCCCCTTTAGGTCAGACTCTTTCTGCTTCTTCTGAATCTAGAATGTTATTACATACCCAATACATAACTCATAGCTGTCAATTGAACAGGAGAAGCAATTGGAACTCCAATCCATCAGTGAAAAGCAATGAATGTGTTCTTAAAAGTATGATTTTTTTCGTGGGCCTGGAGAAATGTCTCAGAGGTTGAAAGCACCTTTCAGATGACTTAGATTCAATTCCTAGCACATACATGGCAGCTTACAACCATCTGTAACTCTAGTTATGAGAAATCTAATGCCCTTTCCTGGCCTCTTCCAGCACTTCAAGTGTGGGGTTTGCCTGCATACAGGCAAATACTCATACCCATAAAATAAGTAAATCTTTTTTAAAAAGTAGAGAATTCTATCATTAGACCCATTGAAAGCATGTATCTTATAGCTTTTATCTATCAAAAGTTTAATAGTCAGATTGATTAAGAAATATTTTATTGCATGAGAGGGTTATGGGGAGAATGGATATAGAAAAGTACATTAATATTCGTGTATGAAAATGTCATCATGGAAGCTCACTAATTTGATTTTTAAAGTATTGTGTTGCAAATGGCAAACATCCTAATATAAACATTCATATTATATTATGAATGTAATAGGATTATAGGGGAATTCTGAATAAAAGACAGAGAGATAATCAAAATCTAAATGACCAACATGGGAAGTAGGATTAAAATTGTAATATTTAATTTTTAAATTACTTGTATTAAGCCCTTTGGGGTTTTTTGTTTGTTTTTTTTGTTTTTGTTTGTTTGTTTGTTTGAGACAGGGTTTCCCTGTGTAGCCCTGGCTCTGTCCTGGAACTCACTGTGTAGATCAGGCTGGCATCAAACTCAGAAATCCGCCTGCCTCTGCCTCCCAAGTGCTGGGATTAAAGGCGTGGGCCACCACTGCCCAGCTAAGCCCTTTGCTAAGGACTTACGATGTATGCCAGGCACTGGGCTAAGCAGAACACATATATTTTGTTCACTCTTCAAGGAAAGCTGACGAGGTCAAGGTTCGTAATCCCTGATTCTGTGAATTAACAGTTAAGTCATCATCCTTAAATCGCCCAGCCCTTCAGGGACAGGGCTGGGTTTCATACATGATCCATGCATGACTTCATGATGAAATGCTAGGAAAAGCAGTGCAATTTAACTCTGGTCCAAGATGGCCAACCTAAGGACAGATCGTCAGATGTGGAGTGGTAAAGTGTCTGGGAAACTCAAGAATCATGAGATTTGGTCTACTGGTGGACAGTCAGGGAGAGGAGTACAGGGCCTGGGAGGAAACTATACTGAACAACAGACCATGGAGCCTGGGCTAGTCCCTGACTGAGGGATTTATAGGTGCTAGGGGATAACTAAAAGAAGTGACAAGCTTAGAATACCAACCAACACAGAAGTGGCAGGCAGAGTTGACAGGCAGCAGAGAGAGTGCAGACTTTTCTTTTCCTTTTTTTTTTTATTAGATATTTTCTTTATTTACATGCTATATGATTTTTCCTTTCCCAGTTTCCCCTAAAACAAAACAAAACAAAAACAACAAGAACAAACCACCTGTTGCCTCCCCGTCCCCCTGCTTGCCATCCCACCCTCTCCCACTTACTGGTCCTGGAATTCCCCTACACTGGGGCACAGAACCTTCACAGGGCCGAGGGCCTCTGAGAGTGGAGACTTTTTAATTAAGAGATTCAGTGTTTTTCCTCCCCTGGAAGAGAAGAACATTTTTCACTAGTAAATTTTTATCTCAGTGTAGACTTTCTAGATGACCAGTGACTAACCTAAATTACACAACTCATGTTTGGTGGACACAGATGTTATCTTCCTCTTCTGTGTGGACTTAATTTCACATCGACAAGTGGGCAAGATGACCGGTGCAAGACAGGTAGCTGAATACCAGCTTTTTTGCAGATGGTTGCAGAAAGTTGGTGACAAAGGAGGCAAGGCAAATATAAGACATTGAGACAGAAGGGAGGGAGGGAGGGGGCTCATTAAGAGTGGTGTGGAGATCACAGCCTCTGGTGGAAGGAAGAGTAGAAGAAGACAAATGGTTATAGAAACCCTCAAGTCCAACAACCCATCATAAAGAAAGAGATAGATAGTCCTTAACTTTAAAGCCAAAAAAGGCAGCCCAATCCCTGGCATACATTTTAAAGTCTGTTCACCCTTGAAAGGCTCCATCTATTCAACCTCTATTTTAAAAGCTCATCATCCAAACACAGTGTTATCCCTACCATGATATTCCTAGTGGCTTTCTTGTTCTGCCTCTGAATATCCCTGTTGATGTCTGCAGTAGTTTTAACTTCACATTGGGTTGTAAAGTGGTTCTCCCTAACATTGTACTCTGTGGAGTCCGACCAAATCTTCAAATGCTCTAAGTTCCCTGGCATTCATTCAGTAAAACCTGAGGCAGTAACAGAAAGTACAAATTCTCCAGCTCCAGAAGCCAACTGACCTGGATTTTATCTCTAGCTCTCTCAGTTACTCTGCCAACCTCTGAAAGATGCTTAACATCTCCATCCAGTTTCCTCAGGAGGAAAGTATGGATTATCTAAGTACTTCAACAGTAAAATATGTAAACAAGATAATGTGGGAAAATTCTCTTAGAATATGGATTCCATGAATAAGACAGTGAGGGGCTAGGATCTCAAGAGTACATTCTCCACAAAGGCACTTCATATGCATAATTTAATACAGAATATATTACAGATTGGGATGATAAAGATGGGACTGTTCCTGTATGTCTACATATTTCTTTTTAAATCTTTAAATTTTGTGTGTATGAATGTTCTGCTTGCATGCATGTCTGTGCACTGTGAGTGCATGTGTGTCTGCACACCATGAGTGCATGCTGCCCTTGGACTTCAGAAGAGGGTGTCAGAATCCCTGGAACTGCAGTTACAGATGTCATGAGCCACCATGTGGGTGCTAGGAAGTCAACCTGGGTTCTTAACAATAGTATCAAGTACTCTAAACCACTGAGCCCTCTCCAGCCTCTGTTTATATATTTATTTAAAACTGTTCTGGATTACGTGCACTAAGTGCTTTCTACTATGTCAGATATTGTTCTAATATTTTGCATCTTTGAGCTAATTTAATATTTGAAAGAAGCAGTGAGGTTATAGTTATCTACAAACTAAACAACTGAGACATGACAAATACAAAATATCCTTCTCAGGGGTGAGCATTCAAGGGAGAGATCTGGGATTCAAACAGGAAGCTGAACTTCAGACTTGAAAACTAACTCTGATTATCTTCCCATATTTTGTTTTGTTTGTTTGTTCATTCATTTGTTCACTCGTTCATTCAAGGTCTTACTATGTAGCCCAGATTGGCTTCACACTCATAATCCTGCTTCCTTTTCCCCAGTGCTGGGATTACAGGTCTTTTCTACCACGCCCATTTCCCTACATGTTTCATTGTTGTTTTGTTTGTTTCTAACATAGAAACTATGAAGGTTGGTTCATGTTATATCTCTGTCTTTCAAAACACATAAGTATGCCTGGCAGTGTTTACAAAATAATACAATTATATTAGGGGAATGGCTATGTGGCATCATTAATACAAAGAGCATGATATAATTTCCTACTTGTGTAACATACTTCTCACACAGGCAGCGACAGGCCCCATAAGGCTGTTTCTGGCATGGTTCATACACTTAGGATTTCATTCTTGGCACAGTGACATTAAAATTGTAGGCACAAAGTGTTTCTCTACAATAGCTGTAACTATTCATTTAGTTCTAGAATTTGTAAAGTTAACCAAGTAATTAGCTGAGAATTAAGAATCAACCATACCAAGGAATAAACAATGTGCTTTATTTTTTTTTTAACTGAAGGATAGAGTGACTCATGACTTTAGGCCCAAATGTGGGAGATGAAGGAAGGAATATTGCAATTTGAGGACAAGCTGAGCTGCAGAGTGAGCCGTTGTCTAAAAATAAAAAGTAAAATGAGAGAGACTGAGAGAGAGACAGAGAGACAGAAAGAAAGACACAGAGGCAGACACAGACAGACAGACAGACAGACAGACAGACACAAAGTATGGGGCTGGAGATAGCTCATAGTTAAGAGCAATTGTTGCTCTTACAGAGAACCTGGGTTCATTTCCCAGCATCCATACAGCTATTCACAACCATCTATAACTCCAGTTCCAAAGCCCTCTTCTGATCCACTCGAATACCACGCATACATGTGATACAGAAACAAACATGCAGACAAAGAGTTTATACACATAAAATAAGTGAATCCAAAAAAAAAGTTTTATAAAAAACCAGAGGTCTCAAGCTCAGGGGTTGAGTATTTCCTTAGCACACATGTGTAAATACCTGTACATGTATACATACACAGTGCAACCCCAGCATTTTACACTGAAGGGGAGTGGCTTACAGTAGTTTTTAACATGAGGGAAGATGTCAAATAAAGCTTGAACTTTAGAGAGTCTACAGACCATTCAAATCTATATTTCAAGATAGCTCTGTTCTTTCCTCAAGCTTTACTGCATAGCAACCTCATAGTCACTTCTTATGCCTCACTGCCTGCATCTTTGCCAAGACACAACCTGTTTAAACCGGTCTGGTAACTGACCCTGGAGTTTGGGTAGTTAACCTTTTCATGTTTATTTACATATCTGTTACACTAACTCAGACCCTCTGGCCTTTAAATTAATACTCTTACTCTAGAGACTAGAGAGATGGCTCAGTGGTTAAAAGCACTGAATGCTCTTCCAGAGGACCCAAGTTCAAGTCTCAGGACCCATATGACAACTCAAAACTGCTGGTAACTCCAAGATCTGACACCTCACACAGACAAATATATGCAGGCAAAATACCAAGGCACATAACATATACATACAATGCACATACAATAACAAAAAATAAATTACTTTTTAACATTGATATTCTGAATCATAATGTTCATCTATCAATCTATTCAGGATGGATTACTAAATTTTTAAGGTTGTGAAAAATCAAAACAATGTCTTTTGGATCTGGGAAAAAAAATCACAAAATATGTTTTATTCGCCCCTTGTTTTCAAATTCAAATGTACTATATAGATTCTTATAGTTTTTTACAAATAAAATGCCATGTATGCCTGCCTATTCATGTTTAAATGTGAGAGTATTTCATTGACAATACAGTGATTGTCATATTTGAATACTGTAAATTCTATTTGCTCATGCATCTTATCCGCTAGATCCACTTGAGCCCCAATGAACATATCAGCTCTCACCTTCAGAAAGAGTCTGATTTTATCTATTTATTTATTTATTTTGAGACAGGGTTTCGTTGTATAGCCCTGGCTGTCCTGGAACTCACTCTGTAGACCAGGCTGGCCTCAAACTCAGAAATCTGCCTGTCTCTGCCTCCCAAATGCTGGGATTAAAGGCATGTACCACCACTGCCCAGCTAAGAGTTTGATTTTAATATCCTACTTTCACAGTCATCTATCCAATTTATCACTTGTGTTGATATGTAATAAAATATCAATTATAGGGGGTGGGAGGGTGAGCACCTCATACAGGCAAAGGGGAGGGGGGAGGACGGATATGGAATGAGGGGCTGGGGAGGGATAACCAGAAAGTGGGTGTAGTGGCTATTCCTGGTTGTCAACTTGACTACATCTGAAATGAATTACAATCCAGAATTAGAAGGCTCACCTGTGGCCCTAATCTGGAGGCTGAGAGATACAAGTTTCTGACCTGAATCTTGGCATGGAGACCTTGAAGAATAGTGGCTACGAATCCCATAGGATTAACATAGAAAGCTCTGAGTTCAAGGTCATCCGGGGTTAAAGGTGTGGTGGCACACACCTTTAACCTGGGCCACACTTTTTGCTGGAGACGTATATAAGGACATTGAAAGAAGGAAAGCTCTCTCTCTGCTTCGCCTGCTTGCCTTGTGGGACTGAGCAATTGCTGGATCCTTGGACTTCCATTCACAGCTGCTGCCGCGACTGTTGTTGGGAGTTGATTGTTGGGAGTTGGACTACAAACTGTAAGTCATCAATAAATCCCTTTACTACATAGAGACTAAGTTCTGTGACTCTAGAAAACCCTAACTAAGACATATTGGTACCCAGAGTGGTTCTAGAGGAGCAGAAGTATAAGGATGAATCTTTTAAAATTCTGGAGGTGGCTTGAGGATCCATCAGCTCCATCAACTACTGAAACCTCTCCAAATTCTCACCCTCCTGGGCGCTCAGAGAATACTGGAGACTCGTGGTCACAACTATATTCCAAGCTCAAAGAAGCTAATGCCCTTGATTATCCTGATGAATTAGGGGATTCGGTGTACAAAGCTTTCCACAAGATGGGGAAGAAATCGGAAAATGATTTTGTTGGTTGGTTGCTCTTAGCATCTCAAGAAAAAATGATGAAGGAAAATAAGGAATTTCAAGAAAAAATGATGAAGGAAAATAAGGAGTTGTATGATAAAATCGAAAGGCTCCAGATAAAAGTAAACGATCTAAAAGTTGCTAAGTGTGTCCTTGAAGATAGTCTTCTCTCCAGCAGCCAGAGAGTTCAAGCTGCAGAAAATCAAACTGAAGCTCTCATTATAAGATTGGCTGAATTACAGCGAAAATTCAAGTCTCAGCCTGAGAAGGTGTCAGTGGTTAAAGTAAGGGCATTAGTTGGCAAAGAATGGGATCCTGTAACTTGGGATGGGGATGTGTGGGAAGACCCCATTGAAGCTGAGAATTTTGAACCTTCAGATTCTCAAGTGTTTGCCCCACCTGAGGAAGTAGTACCCTCAGCCCCACCCCTTGAATTAATGCCTTTCCCATACGAGGAAGTTAATTCCCCAGAGTCTGATAAGACAGCAGTGACTTTCACTGAGAAAATGCCAGACTAGACAATATTGATGTTTCTCAAGGTCCACCAATAGTTTCTTCTAGACCTATAACCAGACTCAAGGCAAAACAAGCCCCTAAAGGGGAGGTAAAAAGTGTAGTCCGTGAGGAAATTCGATACACTACTAAGGAGCTTAATGAGCTTGCTAATTCATTCAAGCAGAAGTCTGGGGAATATGTGTGGGAGTGGATTTTAAGGGTGTGGGATAAGGGTGGAAGGAACATAAAACTAGAGCAGGCTGAATTTATTGACATGGGCCCTCTGAGTGTAGATTCTAGGTTTAATATGGAAGCTCGTACAGTTAAAGAAGGTGTCAGAAGTTTGTTTGAATGGTTGGCTGAAGCATTTATCAAAAGATGGCCTACTGAAAAGGAGTTAGAGGTACCTGACATCCCTTGGTTTAGTGTTGATGAAGGGATTTTAAGGC
>JADRCD010179826.1:0-10928 GCA_019843815.1 Montemys delectorum
TGGGGTTGCAAGCTTCTGCCACCATGCCTGGCATTGGTGCCAGTGCTGGGGATCAAATTCAGTTGTTTGAGCTTGAGTGGTAAGGACAGTACTGGCTCACTGAGATACCCATCCCCCTTGGGTTAATTGACACACATCTAGTGCTTTTTTTCTTTTCCTTGTTAGCAGCTTTACAGCCTGTCTAGAAGAGGGTGAGGTATAAGTAACTAAATGAAGCCAAGATGACATATGATCCACTTGCCAGGAATAGAAACCCACTCCGAGCAGTGCCACACGTGTCTGAGCTAGAGCCAAGGAAGTTTCTAACAGCCTGCAGCCTGTAGCCTGCAGCCCTGTCTTCTTGAGATATCTTAACTCTAGACCTGTCCTGTGACTTAGAGGACTGGTATCTCTGACCTCTACCCATGACATACCTGCAGAGCAGAGCCCTAGCCCTAGCTGCTCAGGCCCAAATGTCTCCAAGCATTGTCAACTGTCCCCAGGAGCTGATCCCCATTTGTAGCTGAAGATCTCTGGGATACAGCAAGGACTTACTCCCCTGATTCTGTGGCTCACATCTTACCTCTGCTATGCAACATTGTCCAAGTTTCTCAATTTCTTTGGGCCTACAATTCAACTAACAAATGGGTTTTTTTTTGTTTGTTTGTTTGGTTTTTTTGTTGTTGTTGGTTTTTTTTTTTTTTTTTTTGCATTTATCACAGTATTGATTTCAGCCATAGGATGGACCTTTTTTCTTCATGTCTCCAAGATACCATTCTCTTTCCTACCCCTAAGATCCTCTGCATGCAACCTCCAACAAAGCTACTTCAGGAGCCTTTTCAAAATAAAGACAAACCACATCCTTGACAGAGTGGCAATTTAAATGGTTGAGACAGATAGACTTGCTCTGTTTGGTGGGTAGAACGTTCATTGCCAAGGGGACAAATATGAACTGTAACTCACCCCTAGCTCTATTGTCCAGCCACAGCCTACTTCAGAGTCTGTCCCCTAAGCTGTTTGCAGAGTGGTGTTTCCTGAATGGGTATAGTATGCTGGCTTGCAAGGAGGACACTATATAGTCTAAGGGCAACTGTGTAGTTAGCGCACATAGTAGGGGGATAATAGTGGGGCATCATTTTATGATGTACATTTCTTACTCATGGCAGAGATGCAAAACTGGCAAAGACAAGAGACCTATAATGCTGCATGAGATTGCGCCTGAATTTGCCTCCTTCATACACTTAGGAAACAGATTATCCTTGCCCCCAGGTAGTGTAGGAGAACTGACTTTCAAGAAATAGTCCTTCACTTGGTGCATCCAGTAAGTGGACAAATTTTAAATCCTAGAGTGACACAATTATCACTCCCGATAGATTAATTTATAATAAAATGTATGCTCAGTATTTAATATCTTTTAAAATGAACTATTCTTATTAACTTCATGCATCCATTTCATTTTTTTAAAAAATGAACCATGCCTAACCGTAAGAACACATCCTAGCCAATGGAATCAGCACTGAGTGGTTATAACATTTCAGAGTCAAAAGGGGCCAGTGACTGTGGAAATATTTACTTTTGCAACAGGAATCTGAGGCTCAGGTTGGAACAACCTGTACAACCCTTGTCACCCAGGAGTCAAGATCAGCATCTCTAAGAGGGCTCCGGGGCTCTTGGGACCAGGCCAGAACTTTGCAAGCAAACAACAAAAGGGGGGGGGGGATGTTTTGCTATTCTCTTACTTCTTACTGGGTTGTGAAGATAAACAAAGGTAATCTTTCCAAACCCTGTTCTGCATACAGGCATGCTTCTCCAGGTGGGGACTCTGCACAGACTCTAATTCTGATCAGTATGAGCAGTATTGGGTTTTGGATGTAATAGACTTTGAGGATATCACTTTCAGATACAATCCTGGTCCTCAGCCGCCACAGCAAAGACACCTTTATATCATTCTCAAGTTATTTAATAGGATTGAGGCTTCTGGAGCTTCAGAATGTAAGCTAACCCAAGACCTGTATGTTTTCAGAATATAAAAATAAACAAGTATTTTGCCTGAAGAATTGACATGAAGACTCTGGCCATATTTTGCTCTGTTTAGTTACAGAGAAATCGACTTTAAAACTCCTTCTTACCAGTTTGAGCTTTGGGCCACAGAAATCAGCTGGGCCTGACAAGAACACAGAGTGTCCTAGGAGACAGCAGTGCTGACAGGGTCGGAGCAAGCTGTGCTGTGACTATGACAACCTGAATTCCAACCCTAACCATATTACTTACTGATCGCCAGTTTATGCAAGTTGCTTTATGTTAGTAGATGGAAGCCTGGATAGTTACTGCCCAGAACCAGGAGGATTAAATAGAAAAACCATGAGTGCTTAAGAGGGCCCCATCTTTTTTATGCTGCTCCCTAAAGCTGGGAGACATGCTAAGCTTTCACCAATGATCTTTGACCCAGTCTATAGCAGTCAATATGGAGTCGCCAATAATGTGTATGCCTAAGCAATGGCTCTTTAAGTACTTCATAGCTAAGGGAACATGGAAATGGCAGTATTTTCTTCTATGTAAGCACCACTGGATAGAATAGGCTCGATAGTGGAGCATCCCCCAAAAGATATCATACATTCTGTCTCCCAGGACTTGTTAATATGACTTTACTTGGAAAAGGGGTCTGTGGAGATACAATTAATTTACAGATCTGGAGATGCAATCATCCTGTGTCACTCAGGTGGGACCTAAATCCAATGAGAAGTGTCCCCATGAGAGACAGAGTAGGATATAGGAAGAGAAAAAGGCTTGTGTACTTGGAGGTCAAAACTGAGATGCTGAAGCAGCAGAAATGCTGGCCGCCACTGCAATCCCTTTGAACCTCTCCAGCAGTGGGGCTCTGCTTGCATCTTGATTCTGGCTTGTGGCCTCTGGGTCTAGGAGAGAAAGTGTTGGCACTTACTAAGCCTACACCTGCATGTATCCTAGGTGACGCTAGAAGCTGGCAGGTGGGAGGACTCTCAGCAGGACTCTAGACTGAGTCCTTAGCCTGTCTCATGCTCAAAGCATGGGCTCCAACAGGCTTAGACTGCACTGGACATCTGGCACATGCTCACCCTTGAAGTCCCACTACGGAAGTAGCTAAGCATTCTAGAAACCCACTCAAAAGGCACCGTCTATTTGTCTTAGTAGAATGGACCAGGTCCCTTTCCCACCAGGCACCCAAGGCAGACAGTGCTCATGGAGAGTCACTGCTTCCTGCTGCAGGTCACAGGTGCCCCTTAGACACCCAGAGGAGGCATCGAAGTACAGTTGGGCACCATCCTGAAGCTCAGAGTGGGTGGATGAGAGCTGATGCCAACCTTGGATTCCACCTCCATTCCAGCCCCAGCTTCACGTGCCTGAGTGTTCCATGGTGCCTCTCCTGAGTGACTCCCACCTGACAAGTCTTAGGCTCAGAAATGACCCACTTCATGCTTCCAGGTGTGGTGGTTCTCTCGGTTCTCGCTGCTAGCTGATCACTGTGTTGCTATGAAAACATGTCTAAGAGCTAGACGCTGCACCGTTTCCATGGCAACCACAGAGCACCTGCTTTCTGGACTGGCTTTTTCTAGGAAGTTCATTCAATCTGTTTTCTCCTTCTGTCTTGGCCCTGGCCTCCTGTTCCCTAGCAGGCAGAGAAGGTTTCTTACAGCTGAAGTCAAATAAATGTCTTCTACTTACTTGCTTGGAAAAGATCTGATTGCTAAAGCAATGCATAAATGGCTCTGTTCTAACTTCGCCCCTCCTACTCTCCCCTCACGTGAGTCCCTCTCTATGTTCCTTCCAAAATGCCAAGCACAGTCTGCTGCCTTAAACACTACTTACTCTCTCAGGCAAGGATGTCCATGTGCCTGTGTCCATCCATCCTCAATTTGTGATCCCATGGCTACCCCGGTCACCTATAACATGGCAGCCTTCTCATTACCCACAATCCTTCTGTTCTCATTTATCTTCAGTTCATGCTGAACATCTTATCAGGAGGAGCATCTTGGACAACCAGGCTTTAAAATTCCACATCTTCCAGAAAGACAGTCACAATTTAGTCATGCACCTGTAATTGTCCTTGGGCTATGGACTTATTTTTAAAATTCCAGATTCTGACTAAGTTCATGTACCTTTTAGGCACATAGGATGGGATGGACTTAATTGTGAATAGAAAAGGGACCAATGCATGGCTATTGGAGCAAGAGGATACGATGCTGGTGTCTACTTTCAAAACACAAAGGATTTTTTTTCCCTGTTTCTCAATCATGAGTTTAACCTACAGATCACCACATCATGAGTCTCATCCTCAAAACTTGATGATTTTGTTGGACAGAAGGACTGAGACTGTCCTCAACCCTTCCTTAGGCATTTTTTTGAGAGCTGGAGAGTTAAAGGTATAAAGACACAGTCATGAAGCTCAGCAAACTTGAAAGATGACCTCTCACACTAGAAGGGGTTGCTGCCACCATGTCACCATTTCAGCCCTGGGGAAATTTATGAGGTATATGTGTGTGTGTGTGTGTGTGTGTGTTTATGTAAAGATGATCAAATTCATTGCAATAATGTTAAATATTTTATATGAGAATACATTTTATATGCTTATATTTAATAATTCTATTAGAATGTATGGGTGGGCCCAATAGAACCCACTCAAGCTGTGTAATTGAGCAATAACTGATCTTGACTCAAGATTTTAATTTGAAATCTAATTAAGCTGATATATTAGAGTATTCAAGACACTTTAAGGATCACTGTATCAATTAGCTTAATTTAGTAGATTTATAAAGATTAAACACCCAGGAAGGTTTATCAATAACACAAATGAGCTACTAAAAATGAAAATGAATAGAGGGGTTTTAAAATGTGGCTTTAAAATGTCTGTTTGTTCTTTCAACTTGGTAAATGGTGAGAAATTTCCCTAAACCATAGTAATTAGTTTTCCAAAAGTAAAGCCCAGATCCCAGCCACCCCGTAAACACACACACACACACACACACACACACACACACACACACCACATTATGGTGGGCTAACTTCCTGGCCCTGCCCCTGTGGATCTAATGATGGCTGTCCAGGGGAGATGCTCACCAGTCACCTGGCATTCTCTCACTCACTGGTCTGTATTCCATTAACTTCCTTTTGCCCCACACGTCCTCTACCTTGTGAGCAGGTAATGGGTGGAGAGCTCTCATTTTTACAAGGTCCTCTAGGGACTGCACTCCCTCCTCCAGTAGAGGCCTGCATTATTTGATGTTCACTGTCTAACATTTTTGAACCTGTTTGCTAGTGTTAGAATTTAAAAATGAAATCAAACATTATTCTGACAAGTTTGAAAGACAATAAAACTTACAGATAGATATATCAATTGAATTCAAACCTTTCTGCTTCTCTTTTCCTTTCTTTTTCTTTTTCTTTTAGGCTTTTCAAGGCAGGGTTTCTCTGTGTAGAACTCACTTTGTAGACCAGGCTGACCTCAATCTGCCCACCTCTACTGGGATTAAAGACACCACACCTAACCTAATCTCGTGTTTCTTAAATAGGAGACATTAATAAATCAACAATTAGTTTAAAAAAAAAAACACACTTCAGTGTTGTCTTTTCTGTACACTCAATCCACTGAGGACTCCACATGTTTTATCTCATTTACACTAGGCTCTAAACTCCACGAGATTGGGACGAGATTGGCTCTCCCCAGCTCCTGACTGTGTATGTGTTCTGACACACACATAAAGGTACATGGTAGCTACTCAGGAAAATTCTGCTGAGTGAAGGCAGAAAGTTTGCCCTTGGCCCTCTCTGGTTCTCAGTCTCAGTACCCGGACCTTCCTAAGCAGACTAAAGCAGAGCAGCAAGAGGGAAGAGTCCTAAGTAAAGAAGGGTTTGTGGACAATCTTAGCATCTCTCTTCCACAAAAGCAGCAGGCTTGGCGATCTGTCTTAAACCCACATTCGAGGAACTCAGCAAATCCGTTATGCTTTGAAAGTAATCACGGTGATCAACCAGCTTGCCTGAGAAGATGAAGGGAGACAGCACATCCTCTAAGTGGAAACAAATCTGTTTGTTTACCTGTCCCCAGAGAACAGACGTGGAAGCGGGCAGACCTGCCAGGAAACACAGGGCCTCTGCGGTTGAGCTCCAGCATAGTTTGCATATCAATTTCAATGTTTGTAAACAGCTCGAGGAGGGAGGGAACAGAGCAGCTACGCCTTAGATAAATATTTCTGGAGGCACTGAAGCTGCTTCCTGGGTTGGGCCCAGAGGCTTAACAGTGGCAGTGGCTGGATCAGGGCTGGAGGATGGAGAAGGAAGGCGAGAAGAGTTCAGATAATCCCGCCTCTGACTTTAAGATGCACGTGTCCACCAGCAGGTTGATGGATAATGAAAATGTGGCACATATACACGACATTTTATTTAGCTGTGAAAACAAAATTATTAAGCTTTTAGGAAAATGGATAGAACTAGGGGGAAAAAATCTTGAGGTAACCTAGACAGACTCAAAAAGATAAATGATGCACGTTCTCTCTCTCTTGTAGACCTTAGCTTTTATTTAAATATGTGTATCTTCAGGGCCAGTCAAATGTAGGCAAGGCCAGGAAACTAGAATAGGGCCTGGGAGTTGGGAAAAAAGTGTGTTAAAGGAAGGAGGAGAGTTGGGCAATAAAATGTGACAAAATTAAAAGTGTCATAATGAGGTTGAAGGAATACAGCAGCAGAGGTGAGTGGAGGTGAGGTCGACTGGGTGAAAGGTGAGAGTGTGGGCCACCGGGAGCTGGCGAAGTGTAAGGGGCATAATCGACCAAAGCTAACAATGTATAAAAATGCATGAAGAAATTCATTACTGTCTATGCCAATTTAAAACTAAGGTAAAAATTAAATAAATAGAAAGACTATAATAAGCTATAATACAAATAAAATGCATGTAAACCCTCTGGGAGCTTATAAATGCACTTCTGTTTGGTCAGTCTGGCCAGGTGCTTAAGATTCTGGGTGTCTCACAAGGGCCAGCTAGACATTTAACCATTACAAAGAAAAGATAAGGAGAAGTAGAATAAAATTAAAAATGCCCCAGTAGTACCAGCCAGTGTTTCATTTTCGTTTTACAGTAGATGTCTTTGGATCTTCATCTTGTGAGCTAAAAGACCCAGAAAAAAAAAATTGTGTTAAGGATTCTAATGGGGATCGCTTCTCAGCCTTTTGGCTAAGAACAAGTGTAGGATTCTAACGGGAGTATTGCAGAGAGCTGGCATGTTCCAGGGCTGGAGCCAAATTATCTCAGGCTATCTTGATTCCTTAACAGCCATTCATCTCCCATCTCTGTGTCTCATCCAACATCCTGTGGCTATCAGGTGAAATTCTCTTGGGAATGTACAAACAGACCCCTAGATTCCACCAACCCAAGGGCTAAGAGTTGTTCCGTGTTGCATCTGGGGCCTGTGGTGAAGACTCCCTTGCTTTGCTTTAATCCACCTATCTGATGTTCCCACCATTTTTTTGGGGGGGGGGAAGCTTGATATTTTACTTTCTTTGTTGTATTCCTGGGCCATAGTCATGCATATCTGGCTTCAGAATAACCTACTTTTTAATTCCCTTTGAGATGAGAGTTGTGTGAGAGAGTTTGCACCAATAGTCTCAGTATAAGCTGTCTAGGAAAATAATGCTTCCTAAACTCATTTACATGCTCAGCAAATACTGATAGAGGCTCTGAGAAGTTGTTGAGCTTTGTTGCAAATTTTAGAGTGTGGAGATGAGGAGTTGTGGTAAGGGCCTTCTTTTGAATGGCTTATATGTCCATGTGGAAGGACAGACAATAAACTCATACAGACAGACACACATACAGTGCAAGGAAGAGTATACTTGTGCACACACACACACACACACACACACGTGCGGGCACACACATGAAACTTCTTCATCTTGATTGTGATAATCTCAAAGGAACATAAAACAAGGCAATGGGTTAAAGGATGGTTTGGGAAGGAGAGTCCTTGGGAAGAAGTGAAAAGTAAGCAACCATCCTAAGTTCTAGCTCCATTTTCAGTATGAGGTGTACTGTACTCACAGTTCATCAAAGAGTCACATAAGAAGGAGGTCCAGGATCCCATCTCCCCTAGCTGGTGACTGCTGCCTGCATCTGTTTGACCCCCATTAGAAAATCCTCAGATCATTCATTAGAAAGAGTTTTCCAGGCTGTGTGTGGTGGCTCAATATTTGATAGAATGTTTTATGCTACTGATCTCTGTGAGTACAAAGGCCACCGTTGTCTATATAGTGAGTTCTGGGACAACCAGGACTACACAGAGAAACCCCATCTCAAAAGAAAAAAAAAGTTTGTATCCTTAGCCAGTGGGTTGGGGAGTAGGGGAAGGGGCTATGCTAGAAGGTTGTATTCTCTGGAGGACCATCCTATGGGAAAAAGAAGGTGGGATTTTATTACACTCAAGGACTTTATAAAGCACTATCTTAGTCAGGGTTTCTATTCCTGCACAAACATCATGACCATGAAACAAGTTGGGGAGGAAATGGTTTATTTGGCTTACTTCCACATTGCTGTTTATCACAAAGGAAGTCAGGACTGGAACTCAAGCAGGTCAAGAAGCAAGAGCTGATGCAGAGGCCATGGAGGGATGTTCCTTGCTGGCTTGCTTCCCCTGGCTTGCTCAGCCTACTCTCTTATAGAACCCAAGACTTCCAGCCCAGGGATGGCACCACCTACAAGGGGGCCTACCCCCTTGATCACTAATTGAGAAAATGCCCCACAGCTGGATCTCATGGAGGCACTTCCCCAACTGAAGCTCCCTTCTCTGTGATAACTCCTGCCTGTGTCAAGTTGACACACAAAACCAGCCAGTACAATTGACCCCTTCATGCTGTCAAAACCAGTACTACCTGGGTGACTCTTACACATTACCAAGTCCTGCTGCAGCACAAGGTACAACCTTGGCTATCTCTGGAACACAGCATCTTTGTGCTGTCAGAAAACACTTCCCAGAAGATGTTACCTCAATGATGCTGGTCTCTTCTTAATCACTGCTAATTTCTTAGCTCCAGCTAACCAGCATCAATAGTCCCAGTAATGCGAAGTTTTCACTTTAGTAGTTCTGGTATCTTGTTAATCACAGCTGATACTTCAGCCCCAGCTAACCAGAACCACAGAATCTTCACAATCAAAACAACATGGCCCTGATAAGAGTCTTTAATCTTCCCTCTGAAATTTCACAAGCCAGGTCTCCATCTTCTGCACTGTTCTCAACATGATCTTCCAAGCTCCTACAGAATATCCCACAGAGTTCTTAACAATCAGTGGCTCTTCTAGCTCAAAGTTCCAAAGTCCTTCCACAATCTGCCCCAAAACATGGTCAGGTTGTCACAGGAATACCCCACTCCTGGTACCAATGTTGTATTAGTCGGGGTTCTCTAGAGTCACAGAAGTTTTGGTAGTCTCTATATAGTAAAGGAATTTATTGATGACTTACAGTCTGTAGTTCAACTCCCAACAATCAACTCCCAACAATGGTCAGCAGCAGCTGTGAATGGAAGTCCAAGGATCCAGCAGTTGCTCAGTCCCACAAGGCAAGCAGGCGAAGCAGAGAGAGCCTTCCTTCTTCCAATGTCCTTATATGGGTCTCCAGCAAAAAGTGTGGCCCAGGTTAAAGGTGTGTGCCACCACACCTTTAACCCCAGATGACCTTGCTTGAATTGTAGATCTTCCAGTCTTAATCTTCTAGGATTCATAGCCACTATGCCACCACACCTTTAATCCCAGATGATCTTGAACTCATAGAGCTTTCTATCTTAATCCTCTGGGATTCATAGCCACTGTTCCTCAAAGTCTCCATGCCAAGATTCAGGTCAGAAACTTGTATCTCTCAGCCTCCACAGGTGAGCCTTCTAATTCGGAATTGTAGTTCATTTCCGATATAGTCAAGTTGACAACCAGGAATAGCCACTACAAGCACCGTCTTGTACCAAATCCACATGCCAGTCATTTTGCTTTTTCTCTATGCTGGGGTCCCTTTTGTACAGAAAGGTGCATAGAGAACTGTTTTGCTTTCATGAGAGACTCCTGAATTAGTACAGATGGGCGCCCTGTTCACACAGTACAATAAGCAGACAGTGCGAAGGTGCTAAGCTGAGAAACAACTTGACAGGTTCAAAGGACAATAACTGAGCATGCTTGAGGTTTAGTGACAAATGGCTAAAGAATTAGCCAGAGGCTATGTTGTGGTGAGGGACTTTGATTTTATTCAAAGTGAGTAGGGATGTGTGTGTGTGTGTGTGTGTGTGTGTGTGTGTATGTGTGTGTGTGTTGGGAGTGAACATGTGTATGTTAGGAGTGTATATGTGTGTTGGGGATGCACATATGTGTGGGATGCAGGTACCTCTATGTGTGGAGGCCAGAGGACAGCTTCTGCTGTTTTCCTCAGATGTTGTCCACCTTGTTTTGTGATACAGGGTCTCTCACTGGCCTAGTGCTCACCAGGTAGGCTAGCTTAGCTGGCCAGGGAGCCCCAGGGATCCACCTCCTCAGGCTGGAATTCCAAGCTGGATTCAAGTCAGGAGGATTTATAGGAATTACAGTTTCTGTGGGACCACACTTTCAAGGTAAGGACTTTACTAATTGAGCTATCAACCCAGCCTGGGACTTTATCATTTATAACATCTAGTCCATTTTAAAGCTTCCAGTAGTAATGCAGACAGTCATTCTGCATCTCCTAGACCTGGAGGGAAATGATCGCACTTAGGAAATAGCTCTGCCGAATGCTAAGATCCAGTATCTATATAATAAATGCAGGAGTTAGAGGAACCAGTTTAAGAGTGTCCATGGAAGTACTCAGACAAATCCACAAGATGTTGGGGCTACAATCTTCTTTCCAGTAAGTCAATTAATAGTGTGTGTGTGTGTGTGTGTGTGTGTGTCTGTGTGTGTGTGTGTCTGTGTCTCT
>JADRCD010179828.1:0-11658 GCA_019843815.1 Montemys delectorum
CAATTTTAATTTATTGGTTTTTTATTCAGTGGCACTTTTTTCAAGATAGTTAATGCTCTGTTATGGCTACCTTCTACAATGAATACAGAAAAGCTTTGAATGATTATTCAGCAAGGGCCAAATAACATTTCGAGTATTTGTTTCCTTTACACATCATTAAAATAGAAACATTGAAACTGAAAGGCTTAGTAGTATGTAATTCTCAGCATTCTGAAACAGCAAACCACATGGCCTTTAAATCAAGCCCAAAAGGTACTTACTGCCTTGTGGTAATAAGAGAGATAGAGCTCATACATATTTTTGCTGAGAGTCAAAATTATTCCCTCCACTGTCATAGATGTCAACACCTTCTTGTCTTCTCCAATATTGAACTTGAGATTTGTGTAACTGTAATTGTAAAAGTCAATGGGAGATAGAGATTACTAGAGCTTATTTGTGTTTGGATTTTTAATCATATCATTGATCCTAAAGCCATTTTCACTTCTCACTTGTGTCCTTAATATCCCTCCGGTAAGCTCTTTTCCTGATCCTTCATACCCAGGTCAGTGGTCAGCATACTGCTGCAGGCATTCTTAAAATTTTGCATGCACTTAGGATTATTGTTTTAAAAGCATGGGTTATTTAGAAAAAGAAAAGAAAACTGTCTTCACAGCTGTATGGGATAATTAAGAATCCATTAGCTAAGTAGCCCTATTACTGCCTAAGTGAAGGAAACATTTTTCATTTTTATAACTCTGTAGAAATTTTAATGGGTATTTTATCTGCAATGTTTCAACTCCTAGGAGGAAAATGTCCTTAATCTTCACTACTGCATAGGACATGACATAATTTATTCTGGTCATCTGAATAGTAAAAGTGATTCATCTTAAATCCCATTTATAAATTTCATAAATGTTGAAGTACTGAATCTACATGTATAAAAATCTTTACATTGTCATGTGGATTTAGAAAGCAAAATCAATATTACCTAACCAACCTTGCACTCAGTTATTAAGTTTGGCTCAACCTGCCTCTTTTCATAATGAATTTATTATAACTGTCCTGTGTAAATAATTGGCTACCTACCCTGTATATGTCTTGGTAACTTGAGTACTGAGCCTCAGCTAGTTACAATTGTCAAAATTCACCCAATCTGATGCTGCTCATTGATGTTGTATAGCAGTTTTCTCAAAGATTAAAACATTCTCTCTTAGAAGAAAACTTAAATCAACATGCTAACAGAGAGCTGGGGGTGTATAAATACTCAAGGTATATAAATACCACCTTAAGACAGGAAGGAAACAACTCAGAATAGGTTCAGTAAATCCCGCAAACTGACCAGATTCACTTGTACCCTCCCTAACTGAGAGTAAAGTAACCATAAGCTGGGATAAGAGAAGACTGTCAGAGAAGTCTGAATTCCTGGAAGTAGCAGAAAGAAAAAAAAGAAAGAAAGAAAGTAACCTAAAGAAAACAGAGAAACTGGTCTGCCTAGAGCATCTGATCTAAGCATCATGATCCCTTAGTCCATTAGAAAACACAAGCAGCAATGAATGAAATTTTATGGTTGGGGGTCAGTACATTATAAGGAACTGCATTAAGGTCATAGAATTAGGAAGATGGAGACACACTGGTCTAGATGTTACCAAGTCTAATTGAGACAACTGACTATCTAGAAAGGATACCCCAGGATGACCACTGTCCTTCAGGCTTCCAACTTTTGTAATCTGTCACTCATGCTGGAATGGGCTTTGTTGATCATGTTGACTTGATTCACTGTATCATCTCTGAACCTGTGAGTAACCTTTACCCATATTCCTGTAAGTAACCTCAATGAACATCATTGTTTCACCAAGTTAGACTTTGGTGATAGCCACATTTTGGTCTGTTGTGAGCTTCCATTCTGGAGTGAGTATGCACGTGTGGGAAATCTCCAAGGAAAAGTCTGTCATTCAACATGATAAGGCAAAATCTAGCTATAGTGAATTTCTTTAACCCATCCTTTTATCTACCTATTAAAATGACATATGCAAATGGAGTACTGTCTTCTGAACCTTTTCAGGTAGGATACTGTTTCTTATTAAAAACAAAACAAAACATTTACAACACCATGAAAACATCTGTGTAAGTTTTATTTCAAGACTTTCCTTGCTATTTGGGTTGGGAACTGCTAAGATAGAACAGAACTGGCCTATTTACCCAGAAGTGACCTCTTCAAATGACTGGCACTATAGGAACTTCTTGATAATCAGGCTCCATATTACCCTGTGCATGTCATGGTCAAAGGGAATAGAATCCTGAGGAGTGGATAGAATGGAAACTATGGTAGAAAATAGATAATAATGATATGTCAATTTAATGTCATCAGTTGTAAGACATACACTGTTGTGATGGGAGATCTTGTCAAGGTAAGGTCCTGTCAAGGAGCAAAGGCTTTGTGAGAAATCTGTGCTTTCTCATTAATTTTGTGATCCTGAAAATGATCTATGAATTGAAGTGTATCAAAAAGAGAATCAATTAAAACTACTATAAAACTCAGACAAATTATGAAAATGTCATTCAAAACTAAATTTAGTTTTAAAACATTTAAAAAGGCAAAATGTTTTAACCTACAAGATGGCAAAGTGATAGATTTCGTCATGATGCCCTCGTAATATATATAATTATTATTTCTACTCATGCATTCCACTACCCACTGTCCTTATTTATATACGGGCCCAAGCTGGTTCCCTTACTTCTCTTTCATTACCTTATAAGTTATTTTTATCTCATTTTTAAATTTCATCTTCTTTAAGATCTTTTCCTTCCACATCTGAGAAAAAATATCACTTGGGCCTCCTTAGGCAGACGTATTTTGCTGAATGTTGCGGGTTTTTGCTGCAGCCATTTTCCTGTAACTATCATAACTGCATTTTATATTTTAATGCAAATTTATAGACTTTAAAACATTGGTATTATGAGATGAAGTTATTTAAAACATAAAATAGGCATCTTTGTGTTTTACCTTAGTATGGGCAAGCTTTATTTTCCACAGCACAAATAAGATACTTTCATAAAAATCTTAATTTACAAAATTATGCAAATTGCTGAGAAATTGTCTGTAGAAGAGTAGTAGGAAACCATCTTCCACACACTCTGACGCTACTATTGAGTAATGTTCAGTTTAATGAACTCAAGCAAAAGCCACATGAAGTTGATGGAGGATCCATGACCAAAAGCTAAGTTTTTTAAAATCTTAGACAATTACTTCTAACTTTAATTTTTTAAAATTCTACTTTTAATGATGGTTCTTACAGGCTGTAACCTCTAGCCCACCACGCACCAGCGATAGTGGAAAAGGAAGGATTCTGGGGACCTAGACTTGTTTCTTTGATGCGAATCCCATCTGTACCTGCGTTGTCGGGAAATCAGCAGGTCAGTTCACAGGTCAGCAGCGCAGCTCAATCCACTTGCAAACACTTTAAGGACACACCAGCAGTCCAGTTCGGTAGAATTAGGATAGCAAACACAAATCCTAAGGGGTGGTAAGGCCTAGTAGAGACAGCTAGGCCTCAGCCTCAGCAGCAGTCAGTAGGGCCAACAGGAATGTCAGAAAAGGTTCTTGAAGAAAGGGAAGATCAGCAAAGACCTGAGACCCACAAACGTTGCACAGGTAGCTCTATAGACAAGCCAAGATCAGCCTCTGTCACTGTACACAGAGTTTTTGTTTTTGCTTTATTTTTTTATGCTCCCTCCAAACATCATGTGTCCTCCACGGGTCTTGACTCGGCATGTGCATCTGTCTCAGCTAATGTCACTCTGCCCAGCAGCCCAAGTTCACTGAAATGGCAAGAAGCTGCAACACACCACCAGAAATTTTCTGTTGTGTTTCTCTCTATGGAGTCCTGACAAATGGAGTTCAAATATGCAATGTAAGGTGGACCAATACACGTGTACCGTTGATGAAGAATCCTTCACTATGTGTCCTTTCACATTGTACTGGCTGGTTTTGTGTGTCAACTTGACACAGGCTGGAGTTATCACAGAGAAGGGAGCTTCAGTTGGAAAACTGCCTCCATGAGATCCAGCTGTGGGGTATTTTTCTCAATTAGTGATCAAGGGGGTAGGGCCCTTTGTGGGTGGTGCCATCTCTGGGCTAGAAGTCTTGAGTTCTATAAGAGAGCAGGCTGAGCAAGCCAGGAGAAGCAAGCCAGTAAGGAACATCCCTCCATGGACTCTGCATCAGCTCCTGCTTCCTGACCTGCTTGAGTTCCAGTCCTGACTTCCACTGGTGATCAACAGCAATGTGGAAGTAAGCTCAATAAACCCTTTCCTCCCCAACTTGCTTCTTGGTCATGATGTTTTGTGCAGGAATAGAAACCTTGACTAGACACACATGTTTGATTTTTTATTTTGGAGAACTTCTTTTTACCTCTGTTCCTTCATGTTTCTACCTAGTAAATCATACTTTCACTTGAATCTGCTTCAGTAAAATACTGTTTTACATGTTTGATCCAGTTAAATACCATTCATCACTTTCCAAAGAACCTGTAAGTTTCCAGTTCACTTGCTGGACATTGGCTACTGATGTATGTGGCCATGTCTTCAGAATAATTAGTTTGTCTACTTAACTGATTATAAGCAACGCATTAGACAAAGAGAGCCATTAAAATTGAATTGATATATATATAATACATGTTAAATAAACATATAATATATTATGTAATGTATATTTTATATAATTCATATAATAAAATATATAAAATTTATATATTCTTAAGGGAAATTTCTTTGTCTACTGAATACAAACAATATGAATGGCTTGAAAGAAAGCCACTCATATTGAATTGATATATATATATATATATGTATATATAACTGATATCATGTATTATATATATATACTTATATATAATGTAATAAAATTGTATACTACATGTATATAAATTATAAATAAGAAAACAAAAATTTATGTAGGTATTGCTCTCAAAGTGGTATGACAACCAACTGTGACTTGCAACTTCCAAAGTTGTCCACTAAAACAAACATTTTACTTTTAAGTTAGTTATCTAAGCATTTGATACCATAACAGAGAGGAAGCTTAGGCAATGGTTATGGTGTTTTCATGTTGGTTTTTCTCTTGTCTCCATATTGTGGAAAAGGTGAGTTGGCTCTCTGGAATCCCTTTCATAGAAAAACAGTAATGCTATTCATGAAGGTTCTTCCCTCCTAATTGGATCCCCTCATAAAGGCCTCAACTTCTAGTGCCACCATCGAGAAATTACAGTTCAATTTATAAACTAATAAATTTAGGGGAAGTCAAAAATACACAATGCCTAGAATTTTGCCAATGGTGCCCTTAAATGTATGTGCTTCTGACATGTGAGTGCCACGTTTTGTTCTTGCATGCCTTGACATTCTGATAATTGTAATAGTCCTAGGAATTATAGCTGGCAGTATTGTTTAATTGCTTCTCTCCCTGGGTAACTTTCACAGTATTATCTGCAACCATCAAAGCTAGACCTCAAGGAAAGGACTTTCAGGTCAGACTCAACTTGTTTATCCAAATCATGTATGAAAATTTTATGGGGTTCCACCCCTAGACAAAGAAACATCTGAAACTATTCACTGCTTAGAGAAAGACATTTAGCTGATTTAAAGGTATTGACTGTTCAGTGGAGAATTGTCAGCTTTGAAATCATACACAAAGTAATAAAAGAAGACTTAATAAGGTGTTTTATATACATCTGGTAATATATACTGTTAATACTCACACATGAATGTATGCACAAGACACATATGTAACAAATATTTTAAAAATGGGCATTGTTAGTGTGAGAATGGAAAGGCTCTGGAGGGACTGGGAAAGGGTAAGTGAGAAATGTTGGAGGGAGGATGGAGGGGAACATGATGGGTGTTATTCTATTCCAATTAAATTATATTGAAGAAAAAGGTATTTTAAAATGATATATGTAAAACAAAACAAAAATGCTATAAAACAACTGGAAACTGGAATGAAAGAGCAGGATATTTTTACCAGAAGAAGTAAGTAGATAATTTGTTAAATAATCAAGTATGGTGAAGGGGCTTCATTTGTTAGGGCAGGAGTGAGAGATAGAATATTCTTTCCCTGGCCTCTTTCATTCCAAGTTTAATATGTTTCACTGATCCACTAGCAAATCCACAATGACTTTGTTGTGGCTATTTGCAGAATCGCTGTATTTCTAGAATTTTGTTCTTCTCTTTGTGCCATTGTTGTGGCTTTCTGAATGGCTGTATTTCTAGGATTTGTCTGTAAAATCCCTCTGCTTTCTGCTTCATGCATGCCACTGGTACAGACCCCTTCATTGTTGTCAACACTTCACCCATTATCTGCAAGTACATCTGCTTTGACTTCTTCACATGACCCAGTTTTAGCATACTGTTTGAGCTAGTATGAATACATCTTTCACAATATTTATGCATAAAATTAGGCAAAATTTGTAAAAAAAATAATGACCTTTCATAACTTAAATATTTTCAGTTATAAGGAGTGTTTTCATTATTAATTCAATTTGCAATAATTGAGTGATGATGTGCAAATTTAAAACATAGGCTGATGTACATAGTACCAGATCAGCAAATGCTAAAACAGATTGCTATTGATATGACAATTGCATTATAAATATTAGAATGTGCTGTGACATTAGAGTTTTGTTTGTCTCTGCTTCAATGTTATAAATTGTATGTCAATAACTGACAATCTTAATCTTTTGCAGATTCCCTGAAGGAAGAGACTGAATTTATCTTTCAACCCTTGTCGTTCATCCAAGGGTAGGACAGAACAGATGATTAAAAATTTATGGAAAGCCCAAGTGAATGAATTGCTTGTGTACTATTGTGAAAATAAAAGCAACATATGCATTTGTTACACTTGTCACAGTATCAAGTGTCAAGTCCTTTAATTTATTATCTGTAGTTCAAACAGGAATAATGTATATTTGTGGGGAATATAACTATGTTTACAGTCAAGCATCTGGAGCCTTACTGAGACATGAAATAATTAAAATGATTACATCCCTGTCAGGCTACGCAACAGCTGTTAAGAAGAAGTTGAGCTATGAAGCAGGTAAATCCTTATATAGCACTGCATTTTCAGTAACAAGATTTCTTTCATCTTTTAAGTATTTATAGAATTTTTTTCCAAACAGCTAAACTTTTTGATTATAAAAATGCATTCAAAACTGATTTCTTCATTTGAATATTGTTTGCCTGTCACAAATTAAGAACCTATAGTATCTTCAAATTTCATTTCTTAGATTAGACCTAACTTATGGAATTGTGATGCTTTTATCAATGTGTCTACAAGGTAAATGCATTGGGAGAGATTTTCCCAAAACTTAAAAATGTAAGTAAACATCCTGCATTTTCAAGCATCACTACTTAATCCCTAGTTATTCCACAGGCTATGTGTAATTTTGAGTTGCAGCTGTTCTATGCTCAGTTTACACAATTTACAGCCTCCTTAAGCATGGAGGCTAATGCAGTCAAAGACTGTTGATTTGAAATGGACTGAACATGGTGTCCCTAATGGAGGAATTAGAGAAAGGACTGAAGGAGCTGAAGGGCTTTGCAACCCCACAGGAAGAACAACAATATCAACCAACCAAACCCCCAAGAGCTCCCAGGGACTAAACCACCAACCAAAGCATACACATGGCTGGATCCATATATACACAAATATATATATGCATATATGCATATATATACATATATATATATATATATATATATATATATATATACATATATATAAAAAACTGAGGATGGCCTTTATTGAGTATCAATGGGAGGAGAGGCCTCTGGTGATGTAAAGGCTCAATGCCACATTTTAGGGGAATGCCAGGGTGGGGAGGTGGGAATAGGTGGGTGAGTAGGTGGGGGAACACTCTCATAATAGCAGGTGGAGGGAGGATGAGATAGGGAGTTTCTTCAGTCTATCTTCTGTGCTTGATCTGGGGTGAATAAATCTTTCTTTATATTGCTTCAAGGAAAGCCATACAACTAACAAACAGAGTAATGGTTCAGCAGTAATAAAGTGCCATTACCTATGCTATTAATGACAACTTTCATTTTGGACACATACCACTCATGTTGATTGTTATGTACATTGTATACATGTATGTACATATATACAAACGCATACACAAACATATATATAATATAATATAATATAATATAATATAATATAATATAATAATATATGATAAGGTTTTTAGTGTTTGTGCCCATGCTTCATGTGTGAACTTGCATCACCCAACGTGTTGGAATAAAGTGATGTGGCTTTTAGTCAAAGTCTAAGACATGAACTTGGGCTCATCAGCCAAAATAGTGTATTAATAAGCTGCCCTAAATGGGTTTTGATGCTCTTTTTTGCTATATGAAGGCAGAAAATGGTCATGCAGGCACAAAATATTCTAGTATTTTAAGTTTAGTTGCAATGACTTTGAAATGTAGTGCAGGCAGACCTTAAACTTAGAATCTTTCCTTGACTGTCCCTTGGCCCAGTGTGAAGATTACTGGAGGTTGTAGCCATATGTGCTTCTTCATGAAATGTAGACATAGACTTTCCAGTCTCCAGAAAAGTGAATAATAAAAGTGTGTTGCTTCTAAGTTCCCCAGTCAAAGCTGTTTTGTTTTAATAGGTAGAGTAGTCAAGAAATTTACTAGTAACAAATTTATAAGTAGTGGTAAGTATCTAACTCTGAGCCCAGTGGAAATATTGTAATATAAATCAAAGGACCCAGCGGGACCAACCAGGAGACACAGGGCTCAGAAGTGGCACGGCAGCTGGAGGCTTAGGATCCTTTCTACCTCCTTCTTAACCTAGGAGGAGATTCTGCAGATCCCCAGCCCTCTCTGCACCTTTCCCAAAAGCAGAGAGCTTGCCTTCAGGGAGTTCTCCAACCCAGAGGCTCAGGTAAGATCTCCATTTTCTCTCTGGTGACATTCTAAAGCAGGACCAGCCAGGAGGCACAGGCCTCAGAAGAGACAGGACAGTGCAGGATCCTTTCTACCTCAGTCTACACATAGGAGAAGGCAGGACCAGCCAGGAGTCACAGACATCAGAAGGGGCAGGGTAGCCAGCAAAGGACGATTTCTACCTTCTTCTTCACCTAGGAGGAGGTTCTGCAGATCCACAGCCCTCTCTGTCCCTTCCTCTCAAGCAGAGAGCTTGCCTTTGGGGAGTCCTCCAACCAGAGACTCAGGTCTTACCTGAGGAGAGCTGATCTCCCAGAAGTACTGATACAGGCTTACAGACACACAGGAGGAACAACCTCCAGCTGGAGACAGCAAGAACATCTAAAACCAGAGATCAACAGATGGCGAAAGGCAAACGCTGGAACCTTACCAACAGAAACCAAGAACCTAGTATTCCCACTACAGCAAGTCCTGGATATCCCAAAACACCAGAAAAGCAAGATTTGGATCTAAAATCATGTCTCATGATGGTGATAGAAGAATTTAAGAGCATGAATAAATCCATTAAAGAAATACAGGAGAACACAGGTAATCAGGTTCAAGCCCTTAAAGAGGAAACACAAAAATCCCTTAAAGAATTACAGGAGAAAACAAGTAAAGAAGTAGAAATCCTTAAAGAGGAAACACA
The DNA here is from genome assembly GCA_019843815.1 of Montemys delectorum. NCBI lineage: Eukaryota > Metazoa > Chordata > Mammalia > Rodentia > Muridae > Montemys > Montemys delectorum. Next base: position 9,608 of record JADRCD010179828.1, read on the forward strand.
AAAATCCCTTAAAGAATTATAGGAAATCACAAACAAACAGGTGAAGGAAATGAACAAAACCATTAGAACCAAAAAAATGGAATTAGAAACAGTTAAGAAATCACAAAGAGAGACAACTCTGGAGATAGAAACCCTAGGAAAGAAGGCAGGAACCATAGATGCAAACATCACCAACAGAATACAAGGGATAGAAGAGAGAATCTCAGGTGCAGAAGATACCATAGATAACATTGACACAACAGTCAAAGAAAACACAAAAAGCAAAAAGCTCCTAACCCAAAACATCCAGGAAATCCAGGATACAATGAGAAGACTAAACCTAAGGATGATAGGTATAGAAGAGAGTGAAGACTTCCAACTTAAAGGGCCAGTAAATATCTTCAACAAAATTATAGAAGAAAAATTACCTAACCTAAAGAAAGAGATGCCCATGAACATACAAGAAGCCTATAGAACTCCAAATAGACTGGACCAGAAAAGAAATTCCTCCCGCCACATAATAGTCAAAACACCAAATGCATTAAACAAAGAAAGAATATTAAAAGCAGTGAGGGGAAAAGGTCAAGTAACATAAAAATGCAGACCTGTCAGAATTACACCAGACTTCTCACCAGAGACTATGAAAGCTAGAAGATCTTGGGTTGACTTCATACAGACCCTAAGAGAACACAAATGTCAGCCCAAACTACTATACCCAGAAAAACTCTCAATCACCATAGATGGAGAAAACAAGATATTACATGACAAAACCAAATTCACACAATATATTTCCATAAATCCAGCCCTTCAAAGGGTAATAAATGGAAAACTCCAACACAAGGAAAGGAACTACATCCTTGAAAAACAAAAATGTAATCTTCCAACAAAACTAAAAGAAGATAGCCACATGAATGGAATTCCAGCTCTAACAACAAAAATAACAGGAAGCAACAATTACTTTTCCTTAATATCTATTAAGATCAATGGACTCTACCCCCCAATAAAAAGACATAGACTATCAGATTGGGTATGTAAACAGGACCCAACATTTTGTTGCATACAGGATACCCACCTCAGTGACATACACTACCTCAGAATAAAAGGGTGGAAAACAATTCTCCAAGCCAATGGTTCCAAGAAAAAAGCTGGAGTAGCCACTCTAATATCCAATAAAATCGACTTTCACCCTAAAGTGATCAAAAAAAAAAATAGGGAGGGATACTTCATACTCATCCAAAGGTATGATCTACCAAGATGAATTCTCAATTCTGAACTTCTATGCTCCAAATCAAAGGGCATCTACATTCATAAAAGAAACTTACTAAAGCTCAAAATACAAATTGTACTGCACAAAATAATAGTGAGAGATTTTACCACCCTACTCTCTGCAATGGACAGATCATGGAAACAGAAACTAAACAAGGACACAGTGAGACTAACAGAAGTTATGAAACAGATTTAACAGATATCTATAGAACTTTTTATCCTAAAACAAAAGGATATACCTTCTTCTCAGCACCTCATGGTATCTTCTCCAAAACTGACCATATAATTGGTCACAAATCAGGCCTCAACAGATACAAGAAGATTGAAATAATTCCTTGTATCCTATCAGATCACCATGGACTAAGGCTGCTCCTCAATAACAACATAAACAATAGAATGCCCACATATACGTGGAAGCTTAACAACACTCTACTCAATGGTAACTTGGTCAAGGAAAAAATAAAGAAAGGAATTAAAGACTTTCTAGAGTTTAATGAAAATGAAGCCACAACATACTCAAACTTATGGGACACAATGAAAGCAGTCCTAAGAGGAAAACTCATAGCTTTAAGTGCCTCCAAAAAGAAACTGGAGAGAGCATACACCAGCAATTTGACAGCACAACTGAAAGCGCTAGAACAAAAAGAAGCAAATTCAGCCAAGAGGAGTCAAAGGCAGGAAATAATCAAACTCAGGGCTGAAATCAACCAAATAGAAACAAAAAGAACTATACAAAGAATCAACCAAACCAGGAGCTGGTTCTTTGAGAAAGTCAACAAAATAGATAAACCCTTAGCTAGACTAAC
>JADRCD010179829.1:0-11173 GCA_019843815.1 Montemys delectorum
CCCCCCCCCCCAGCTACCCTTCTTTAACACCACATAAACTATAGACCCAGCATATCCTAGAGAAGACCCCAGAAATGAGTGTCCTTCATATCTCTGGCTCAACAACCAGTACACACAAGCCTCCAGACGTACCAGAGATATCCATTTGAAGGAGGTTTGTTTCCTATTACATCATCTATGGGTGGGGTTTGAGTGCAAGTAAAGGAAATGTGGTCACATTTGGATCATATTCGGAAATAATTTACTCCTAGACGTAGAATCCCATTGCCTGTGCATGCATTCAGTGTATGTAAAAGGCTGATTCCCATGCCACTGCAACAGCCAAAGATTAGACTAAGCCCTAGTATTCATCGAAAGGGAGATGGTTAAATAAATAATGGTTCACCTGCACCGTGGAATTCTACGGCACTATAAAAATGATGATGTAAATCTACATGAATTGATATCGAAAGTCCCTAGGCTATATCATAAAGTGGGAACGGAAATGCTGAAGAGGGTGTGCTGCCTGCGGCTTTCTGCACCAATGCTGTTCACCTTCCCGCCTTACCACTCTCCTAAGACTCTTAAGACATTTTTCTCCCTAATCCCTACCTTGCCATGAAATTTTAATGCCATGAACATCTGTTTATGTCCTGTATGCATAATGTATATTTGTGATTTATACACAAAAGACTGAGAATCTTTCATTTTCAAAAACAGGTATTCACCTGTCTTGGGAGTATTAGCAAACCCAACGAGAATACTTGTTCAGGAAGAAAGGAAGAAAGCTTATTCCACAGCAAAGTGGAAAGATACATAAGAAATTAGTAAAAACCATTCTATGTATGGGAGGGAAGGAGTGAGAAGGTGAGGGCACAGATGTGAGATGTCTTTACCTATTCATTTTGATGTCATTTTTGCCTTTAAATATATTTTTAAATATTTCATTATTTTTTATTAGGAGTCTGTATGCATACCTATGTGTGCTCCTATGTGCATGTGAGTGTGGGTATCATGGCAGCCGGAAGAAGGTATTGGATCCCACGGAGCTAAGCTACAGGCATTGTGAGATATCCAACATAGGTGAACTCCAGTCTTCTCCATCCTTACTCTGCTCAGCCCTCTGCCCATCCCTGCCATGTTGCATTTTGAACTAGAACTATGAAATCAGGCCAGTGATAACGTTTCAGTGGTAGAGCACCTGCCTAGCACATGCAAGGCCTCAAGATCTATCCCCAGAATAATTTGGTCTTAAAAGTCTAAGTATATAAGTAGACTTTTTCAAAAAAAAAAAAAAAAAAAAGAAGAAGAAAACCAAAACAAACAATGCACTTCTAAGGAATTGCTGAACAAAACAAAGGAGCTTGCGAAACCCTAGCCCATCAAAGCCCTTTTAGCAGCCAGGCATGGCCATTCCCTGGCTCAGAGTCAGCACTGCTGGGAGGGGGGTAGCTCTGACCACACTACACAGGGGATCTCTGCTCCTGCTTAGTCTTTTGTCTTCTGGCCTTGTTCTTCAGCACAAAAGGAGACAAGAGGAGGCCTGTTTCTGTGAGGGTTAGTTTTGAAGAGAAATGCCTCTATTTAAAGATCATTAGGGTGTTTCAAAGCAGGAGGAGGAGGCTGAAGGAGACGAGAGGAAGTCTGTATGTACCTTTTTGAGTGAATTAAATAAGGGAGGAAATTGCTCATGCCTTCTCCTCCTCCTTAAAGTGCAGGCCCTCCTGGAGGGTGAACAACAGAGCCCAGCCTTAAGAGGTTAAGGGGCAGGCAGAGATGCTGGGCCCACTCAGACTCTATGACCTAGAGCCCCAAGACAGCTATGAGAGAGTTTTTGCCTTCCTGACTGAACACTCCAGGGGAGGAAAAGCTAGGCATGAGGTTGATTAGTAGGCCAGAAACTCCATTGTGGGATTAGCAAAACCAAAACCAAAAATGGGGCTCACTACTCTGTGTATGGGGAACTTTAATTTGCTTGTGTAATGAGGCAAGATAAGAAATAACACATGCATGGTTGCCCTCTTCCCTTTGCTTAAATATCAAACATTATAATGCATATTTGGAATTAATGGTTGCCTTTAAAATGAGTTTTGGTTTAGGAATAGTCCAAGGAGTTTTCTGGAGAAGAGTCAGTGTTCTGCCAAGTTCAGATTATGTCCCTAAACTTTGGGTTCCCTATCAGTACAGTGGATATAATGTTAACCAACAGAACTACACAATGACATTGTTGTAATGGTGAGTCGATTGATTGGTATACAATATATGTACAAAGAGAGAGTCTATACATATATATAGCTATAGCCTTGGCTAGATTGCCACTCACTATGTAGACCAGGTTGGCCTCCAGCCTCCAACTAACTATAATTCTTCTCTGCTCTCAAGTTCTATGACTATCATAATGAGCTGCCATTCTCTGCCAAGACCTGGTATTTCTAGTAATCCTTACGAAATGCCTTTTAGAGACTGTGGCAGAGGTGAACGATTGTTAATTGGCTCGCTAGTCGAATAGTTAAGAAAGTAAAGTCATGAAAGGTATTTCTGTGCTCTAAAGCAAAGCTGGAATATGCAATGATATCAATGGCAATTATTAATTATGGTTCTTCCCATAGTTAATATTTTATTAATATTATCACTATCATCCTCCCTCATATTTTTATTCTGATATTTTAGAGATATTCTTTCTGAAAATTTTTCTTTATACATTTATTTATTTATTCACTTATTTCAGGGCCTCATACATCACAGGCTGCCCTCAAGCTCAATATATAACTAAGGATGGCCTTGAAGTTCAGATCCTCCTGCCTTTACTTCCTGGATCCGGGGATCAGAGTTATATCTAGCTCAGTCCAAATTGCATATGCCTCACAAGATCATGTAGAAACGTGTGACTGCTTTGTTAAGGTACTTGGATGGATGTGGATACAGGCAATAACTTCACCAATTGCAGAAACCATGGGCCTGAAGGCTATGTGGGAGACAAGTGTCCAGGGATTTGGTCAGTGATGTCCAGAGTGTATTGGTGAAGGAGGATTTGGGCTGAGTCTGTTTACAACGAATCATCTCGGGAGCAAAGCAACCTTTCTGATACTTCCATATTATCATGGAAAAATGTTAATAGCTGTTATATTTTCATCTAATTCCCCGAAAAGGGATAAATGGAGGAAGGGGGGGGGGGTCGGGAAAGAAGTTCCATCTTGCCATAGATTTAAAAAAGTGCAGAATTTGTGGGACCAAGTGAGGCTCCATGTAGAAAGAGAGAGATGAGACCCTTCTCTGTACCTGAATCCTAAGAGTGAGTTGTCTAAGCGATCCTCTCTCTCTTCCATTTCCTCTTTCTTTTCTTCTTTTTAGAGACAGGGCCTCACTATTTAGCTCAGACTGGCTTTGAACTCACCGGGCCTCCGCTTTCCTAAGTGTTGGAATAACAGGCTTGTGCCATCATGTGAGGCTCTGAGCCGTCTCAGTAGTTTCATTCCTTAGCTTCGTCTTCAGTGGAGGCAATGAGCTAGGGAGGAATAGTGAGGGCTTCTAGAACTTCCCAGACATATGGCAAGAGGGCTATGTCAGAGGGGTCTCAACGACTCGCCCGTAGTGACACCGGTACTCATGCCGTAACCGAGCTGCTATGGTCAGCTGTTTTCAGAGGAATATTAAGTGCTTAAGGCCTACTACTCCTATCCCAACATGGCCATATGAGGCAAAGACAGACCATTTCTCCAACAGCTGGTAAGGAAATGATAACTTGGTCCAAACCAGAAATGGAAAGATTCAAGTTACTGCTTAGATCAGGGTGTCTGTGGCTTTTCGAATTTAAGGAAATAACTTATTCAGCCTCAGGACTCCCAAGCACCAGCTGTTCTGCATGACAGCACCGGCTGTGCCCTGTATGACTCCCGGTGCATTAGCAGTGTGCTCGGAGGCAGGGGCTGGGGTTGTGTAGTACAACCCTCTACGGGGGAGCTTCCTTCTCAGTGGATGGGGAGCAGACAGTAGCCCCAGGCCAAGCTTGTCCTACATAAGTACTCTTTTATAAACAGAACATTTCACCTATAAACACAGATTTCCTGCTTTCTTGGAAAAGCAGCCTTGTGGCATTGGCTACACCTTCGGGGGGGGGGGGGGGGTGGTGGAGGAGGTTGGGTTGCTCTGGCTTTTGTCTCACTGGCTGGCTCCAGGCTTCTGATACCAGTTGGGACTTGCCAGTAGAAGGGATGATAGAAGTTAGTGCCAAGGTTCCCACTGGTACCCCCTCAAAAAATCAAAAACAAAACAAAACAAATCAAAAACCAGAACTGAGAACACAGGGCACTGTTAAAAATAAAAGTTCTTTTGCAGGAGAGGAAGTCCGTTACAGAAATCCACAACTGGTCAGAAGGCAGCAAAACACTAAGTGTGGGATGGCCAAGGCTGGTTAATATATCTCTTATACACAATTACACTTAAGGCCCGGAGAACATTGTGGAAGAGGGTTCAGAATGATTGTAAAAGTCAGGACCAGGAAATCTGCTGTAAGGCAGTGTCTTCCATATATGACAGGGAAACTATGCCCATGGAGCCTCAACAATGTGTAGACCTAAACAAGACCAGTGTGATGAGAACACCACTTGATGCGCTAATGTATGTGGGGGAAGGCTCACAAGTCCCAATCCCTGGGGGAACAGCTGCTGAGAGAGAAAGAAGTGTCTCCTCTAGGGATGACACCCCTGTTAGGTCTTCCAGTCTCAAGTGGTCAACCCTAAGTGCAACGCTAAGCGGACGCAGCAGGTTGTATTTATGTATGTGCAAGAGAGAGAGAGAGAGAGAGAGAGAGAGAGAGAGAGAGAGAGAGAGAGCAACACTAATAGTTAAAGAAGAGGTCATGAACTTGGGAGCAAGAGGGACACAGGTGTCATTGGAAGGAAGATGGAGGGTTATTAATGATGTAAATATAATACTCATGTATAAAATTGTCAAAAAATTGTTTTTAAAAGGGAGATGAAGTGGAGCAGGGAAAGGTGTTTTCCTGTACCCCTCGCTTGCTCAGCAGCCCAGGTGTCCGCATTCTGAGAAGAGAGGACCCTGTGCCTGGAGCTCTTCTATACACGTGAGCGCCACGGAAATGCTGCAGACCTAAGGCTTTCTGATTGGCCACGGTTTCTTCTTCTCATCCCAAGTGAAGCAGCTGCACAGGCAGGATGCTTGGCAGGGCAGCTGGGCTTTCAGTAGAGCGAAGCCTTCAACCCTCGCTGCCTCTCCACTGAGGCCTACCAGCATCCCAGGACCCTCGGGGCATCTATTCAGGAGAGGCAAGAGGAGAGGCTCTCTGAGGGCTCCTTTGAACTTCCATTTCCCTGCTTCTGAATTTGGCTTCTCTCCCTGCCTTTTCCAGTGTGTGTGTGTGTGTGTGTGTGTGTGTGTGTGTGTGTGTGTGTACACTTGTGCTGTTGCCAGCTAACTTCTTATGGATTCTGCTGTTGTCACACCTCCAGGGGCTGGAAGGCCACTGCAGCTCTTAGGTCTCTCTGATAGCTAGCCCCTGTTTACCTCTACGGGGTATGCTTTCTGTTAAAACAGGATTATGTAGCTCACTCAGCTCCTTGCAGAACCGTTACAGTCTTTTCCTGGGGTAAAGAAGCTCCTTCAGTTCAGGACTCTGACTGCTAAGAGGCCTCTGGGTGCCCCTGTGCTCTGTGTCTGAGGAAGCCTTGCTGAAATCTCATTGGTACCTAAACTAAATGAAAAGGAGTATTCATTTCTACCGTAGAAAACATGAAAGTAGTGCCAAGAAGGGTGGGATGAAGTGGCCTCGGAAGAGTCACAGAGAAACTGCTCCCGATTTCTGAAATGCTGAATATCAGTTCCAGAGTTGTGCCACACAGCCCTCAAGCCATGTTTGAGGCAGGTGACAACAGATCATGGCAGTGTGGGAGCAAAGGGCACTGCTTCTCAGAAAATAAGAACTGAGGACTATCTTCCCTGGGGCACAAGTTCACAGGCAGTTTTAGTTCATGGTTCTCTCAAGGTACAAGAAAACTGTAGATTCCATATAAGGCAACCCATAGGTATCCCTAGAATCCCTAGTAGGAAAATGATGCTCAGTGGTATGGGCAATACACACAATGATGCACACAGTTTCAGGAAGTCTACAAAGCCACTGATACCTGGCCAAGAAGGCCTGCTCCCTATTGGGGACTTAAAAGAATGTCTGGTTGATGATTTCAGAGACAGTGGCCCCAAACCCCGGCTACTCAATCGCTTCCGAGGACAAGCAGAATGCACACATTTTTTTTTTTCTAGATAATTGTCATTTCTCTTACCTTCATTTATGTATACTACAAATTCAAATCAAATGCTTGTTGTTTTTTTAAGTAAGTCCCACTTCTCTGGTGCCCAAGACTCTTGGCCTAGGTTCCTTGGCCTTGGCGTATGGTTTTTGCTATAGGAGACAAACCAGGGTTGGTGAACAAGAAAATCAATCCTGTAACCCTGATGGTGTTTGGCCTGTGATGGGGGCCCTTGCGTCCTCTAAGTTGGTGTCTTTGAACTGATTTGTCATGCAGACGTTGAGGCATTGCTAACAAAGAAGGGAAGGCTTCCTTGCCCTGTCTTTAGTCCATTTCTTAGTGACAGAACGAACTTAATGGATGCCAACCAAAGCTCTTGGCACAGTGGCTGCTGGTGGCCCTTGCCTCAGGGCTTTCAGCACAAGTACTTGGCCACTGTGTGACACCACAGGGTAGTTCTGCAGGCCCGGCCTTCACGTACGAGGTTGTATGACAGGGACACCCACAGAAGGGGAACGGTTCTGATCCTAGTTAGGACTCAACTCAGGATTGTTAGGCAAAACCAAGAGCCCAGGCCACTCGCCCTGGATTCTTCCATCACCATACCCTTTGAGCACCTCTTTTCAACTGAAAGATGCCCAGCATGTTGGTTAAATACCCTTAACCAACACACATATGTACCTTTGCCTTTGAATTTCAAACAGACCCATGAAATGAGCCAGCCTAGTACTTGCCTCTCTTTCCCAGCAAATACTATGGTTTCAAAGGGAAAGAGAAAGGCCAAAAGGGTCTAGACTATAATTGAGGTCCTATTTCAATTTGCAATTCTGCCTCTTTTAAGCCTTATTGGTTATTCTGAGCCCAAGTTTATCAACAAATAGAAGTACTATAATGTATAGTGTTGATGTGAAAAAGTAAATGATACATCATATGTATTTAATCATAATGGTAATATATGCTATGATTTATCCAAAATACAGCTGGCCATGGTAGTCCACACCTTTAATCCCAACGTCTGGGAGATAGAGGCAGGCACATCTCTAATTTTGAGGCTAGCCTGGTCTACAGAGTGAGTTCCAGGACAGCCAGGGCTACATAGAGAAAGTCTGTCTCAAAAGAACAACAACAACAACAACAAACAACACTTATCTATAGCATTGTACCATGTTATTTTCCTTTTTTAACTTGTTCATGTATTACTTCCACAAAGTTAGTTCCTCTTTGGAGTCAGTCACTGTAGTCATGACAGTGAAAGGATATTGCTAAGACACGCCTCGATGTCCTTATACTGAAGTAACGCAGCTTTAAGTCTCATTAATTTTCTTCCTCCACTTTAAAAAAAAGAAAACCAGCATGAACTCAATGGTCAGCTTTTACTCTTACCCTATGAAGCACTATGCATGCACAGCCTTCGTGACTCTCTGGCGTGAGCTGGTGGAATGTTTTAACATCAGGGTACGCAAAGCTGAGTTAACGAGGTGCCATTTTCAAAACATATGCTTCCTTTTGTTTGTTTTGGTTTTGGATTTTTCTTTTTCTTTCTTTCTTTCTTTCTTTCTTTCTTTCTTTTTCTTTTTCCCAGACACATCAGAAGAGGGCATCAGATCCTTATTACAGATGGTTGTGAGCCACCATGTGGTTGCTGGGAATTGAACTCAGGACCTCTGGAAGAACAGTCAGTGCTCTTAACCACTGAGCTATCTCTCCAATCCTGGTTTTGGATTTTTCAAGACAGAGTTTCTTTGTGTAGCTTTGGCTGTGCTGGAACTCACTCTGTAGACCAGGCTGGCCTTGAGCACAAAGATCCACCTGCCTCTGCCTTCCAACTGCTGGGATTAAAGGTGTGTGCCACCACTGCTCTACTCCTCTTTTGCTTGTGTGAAGCACTAAGAACTTGCATGAAGATCTCTGACAAATCTCCCTTCTCTCAGTTCTTAAGGGAACTCTCTCACGCTCAGGGTCACAACTGCCCTTTAACGCCTTCAAAAATCACACCCCAAACTTCAGCTTGGCCCCGAGGCTATGCAAACTTTCTTACAGTCAAACACAGCCTATGGAACTCTTTATAGGACAATTTCCCCTCCTTTCCTTACCTCCCTGGGCAGGTGATGCCTTCAGCAACTCTAGCCTGTTTCCTCTTCCTGAAGTCATTCCTCAGCCCTCAATGGAAGCAGCTCCTTCCCTCAGGAACCCCCAGCACTGTGCCTTTCATAGACTACTTAACATTTTTCTACTTTGAAGAATATTCGTTGACTCTAATCTTCCTAGTTTAGTGCCTCTGCTCATAGAAATATCCTTAAAGGCAAATTTTCTTACCTGACTCATCTTTGTAGACCCATGATACTAAGCATGATAACTTTCATATATTTTCAAATGAATTAGTGAATTAAATGGATAGATTAAAATCTTTAAAGTACAGAATAAAATGATAGAAGCAGGTTGAATTATTGAAAAGTTTGAATGAATGTATTTGAAGCAATTTTACTCTCAAATATCCATTGCCAACTAGGCTGATCTAGACTCTCCTCAGCCATATCTTTAGGGAACCTATTTCAATGAATAATTAATCTATTATTAATATTACATCAATTATTTATATGTATTTGGTATTTCTGAAATAAGTCTCAGGTCTTTGGAAACAGTTCATTTCACCTAAAGTACTTTAATATTTCTTTTAAAGAATAGAAGCCCAGTCTACACTGTGAACTTCTTGCTCATAGATGTATATCTTGTTTCAGCCCAACTTGTCTCTCATCAGCCAAGAGGCATTCTGGGAGGCAACAGTTTGGCATGATGTGCCATGGAATCAACACATTTTAAATCAAATAATTTTAGTAAACACTGTATCCTCTTCCTGTCTCCTAGAGATTTCCCAGGTGCCTACTCCCCCAGAACTGCTGTGTTCTCTTACTCTGTAATAAGGAGACTTGTGTTTTTATTGGTCCTTCACTGATCTGATTGGTCCTTCACTTTTTTTCAGATATTAGTTACTGGGTTCTGACCCATGGAGAATTGTCCTTGCCCTCAGGATACACCCGAAATCATAACTAGAGCGCTCACAGGAATGTTCTCCTGTGTCCCATGCATTTACTACCTGGAGGGATCTGATTCTGAAGGCCACTCCCTACTCTACCCCATGGCTCGGGACAGAACTGGCCTGCCTCTTAGCATCACTTACTTTCACTATAGGTGACTTCAGAGGACCTTCGGTTATAATTTTAATTAAACCATATGATAATGCCAATAGTCAATCATTTTATAGTTAAGCAACTACTTTATATAGTTCAGTTCCACCTTCCTTGGTCTAGCCAATACTCATTTGAGGTGAGAATCTGGGAGCTGTTTATAGAGAGTTGGGTCTGGTCTCTCTCATTCAATTGTGATAATTCACTTTTAGCCTATCTTCTACAGGTTCCTCCCTACTGTATCATTTTATCTCTTCATACTCAAGGTTTACACACTACCTGTTTCTGTATCACGAAGCATGATAACTTTCATATATTTTCAAATGAATTAGTGAATTAAATGGATAGATTAAAATCTTTAAAGTAAGAATAAAATGATAGAAGCAGGTTGAATTATTGAAAAGTTTGAATTAATGTATGGGCCAACCTTGCCCTGCCTCCTGAGATGCAGTTGTACATTTCACTGCAAAGAAGGTCCTACCATAGGTCTTACAGAGAGAAACTGGATGGAAGATTGTGTCCTACATCATGATAGACTACACACGCAGGGCAAGAATGGGTCCAGGAATGGACTGGGCTGCTCCTTGACACTGCCCTTCCTCACTATGAATGTGCTTCAAGAGCAATTTCTTCCAAACAAGAGCTGTCAAGCAGCACCCTGTACCCTTGTATAGGTGAGGAACTAAGATACCATCAAGTAAAACACCTTGTGCTCAGAACAGACAAGAACAATTATTGGTCAATACTATAGCTTGCATAACTAACTAACTAACTAACTAACTAACTAACTAACTAAATTGGGGGATTATTATTAAGATGAGTATGATGGCACATGCACCCTGGAAGTAGAGACAAGGGGGATCTTTCTGAGTTTGAGAAGCTGGCTTAGTCTACAGAGGTCTACAAAGTGAGTTCCAACACAGCCAAGGCTAAATAGACAGATCGCCCCGCCCTCAATTGCCCTTGAGAGTGAGATTGAAATTGCCAGGTGGTGGGGGCAAAGAGCTTGCAAGATTGTATGTGGGACTTCTGGGACAAAGGGAGACAGAGCTCCCCACCCCCAGCCCGCATGATTGAATGGGTTCTCTAGCCAAGTAGAGAAATGACATTGAACACATTAGGGACTATTTCAGACTTCCAGGGCCCAAGAAATAGAATCTTCTCATAGACATGGCATCATATTTTATACCAGGATTGCTTTTCTGAAGACTCTGCATAAGTCAAGACAAATTTTCCCATAGCAATAACTACAAAGTCAGATACATTCCAGGAGAACATAAATCTGTAATTACTGTGTTGTCTTTCTCTGTAAAGTAGCTTTTTGTTTTCTTAACATTATCTTTAATATTTTGCAGAACCTCTCCCCACATTAACAGGACACGAGAGAGTATGGATGGCCTTTGTTTTGGCACTGAACCACATCAGCTTCCCCTGCAGAGAAATACAATTTGGAGTAGACTGGCCTCTGTGTGTGTGATCTTGCTCATTAGGGATCTTTTAGAGGATGCCCTATTAGACATTTAAGGCATAATAAATGGTATTTACTGGTGTCAAAATCTTAGCAAAACAGTCACTGAGACACTATTTAACACTTTGAAATATGTAAACAATAGATTTATCAATTACAGACCCTGAAAAAGGATGGCAGGTCTTTGTGTGGCCTGGGATGTGGGAGCATAGGAACAGTCTCCAAGACCTCTGTCAGTTTTGAGATTATGCAACTCTTGACAGACTTCCCCCCCCCCC
>JADRCD010179829.1:15143-28970 GCA_019843815.1 Montemys delectorum
TGTGTGTATGTGTGTGTGCATGTGTGTGTATGCATGTATGTGTGTGTATGCGTGTGTATATGTGTGTGTGTTTGTATGTGTGTGTATGTGTGTATGTGTGTGTGTTGTGTATGTGTACATGTGTGTGCGCGTGTGTTCGTGTGTGTGCGCGTGTGTTCGTGTGTGTGTGTGTGTGTGTGTGTGTGTGTGTGTGTGTGTGTAGGTCAGAGGATAATTTCCAGGGAGTGTTCTCTCCTCTCACCATGTGGGTCCTAGGGATGTCAGGTCAACCGACTTGACTGCAGGTACCTTTACCATCTCATCAGCTCTGCCTTTGTTTTTTTCATTTGCAATAAAAGAACAATTTTCTTAGCAAGCACCTTAACTTCTCTGGGCTTCTTAACTGATAAACGAAGGGAAATGAGCTCTTTTCATCAAAGTGCATGCCTGGCTTAAATGAGCAATCGAGAAGCAATCAAGCAGATCTGAAGGTATTATTCCTGGGCACCAGCTACATTTCCAGAGACAGGAGAGAAGCGACAAACCCCAGAACCTTCTCAGCTCTACAACCAGGGACACGTGTCTCAGTGACATGACCAGATTGGGGAATGGACCATATCACACCTATACCAGAGGGCAGTGGCAGCGGCATCATCATCATCATCATCATCATCATCATCATCATCATCATCACCACCACCACCACTACCATCATCATCATCATCACCACTACCACCACCATCACCATCATCATCATCATCATCATCATCATCATCATCATCACCACCATCACCACCACCACCACCACCATCATCATCATCATCATTACCACCACCACCACCACCATCACCATCATCATCATCATCATCATCATCACCATTACCTCCACCACCACCATCATTGCTAGAGCATCATATCCAGGAAGTGTTTGAAACTGGCATAGGGCAAACCTGAGCTAGTGGGGTACAGGATAATACTGGTTTTTTATACTGTGAACCATTTCTCCCATCTACCAGATAAGGTGCAGGGAAATCCCATGTAGATAACAAGTGTATTTTAAGTAGTTAGAATAGCTAGTCGGCTGTAATAATTACAGTCTGGAGTTCAATTAAAAATCGATTGTTTTTTCTCCTCCCAATTTGGGTGTGGACTATACAGAAGGGAAAACGGTTGTTGTCCCCTCCTTTCCTCCATCCTTGTCCCTTTCTACCTATTTGTGTTGGTCATGATGCTGTTGTCAGATTCCGCAGCTCTAGGAGACGGTAAAGGGAGAAATGAACAAGAACCAGCATATCTGCTTGGTCTAGCCCGGGTTACCTCTGGGTTGGACAGGATGCCAGGAACCATTCAGTGGGTTTCTGTGTAGCTCGTTTTCTTCCTGGAGTAACTGAACTGAAATGAGCATTTTCTTCTTCATTCCCTGACCTTGTGCACTCCAGAGACTTTGTTGGATCTCTTCTCCCCTCCAATTATTCATACGAGCATGTCCAAGTTTGCTTTCATTTGCTATGATAAAAATCATGACCAAAGCAACTAGGAGAGGAAAGGCTTTATTTTATCTTAAAACTCTGAGATCGTTGAGGGAAGTCAGGGCAGGAACTGAAGGAAGGAACCAAAGTAGAAGCCACAGAGGAATGCTTCTTACTGGCTCGCTCTCTGTGGCTTGCTCACTTTGCTTTTTCATACCATCCAGGTGCACCAGCCTAGGAGTGGTGCTGCCCGTAGTGGGCTAGACCTTCCTCCACCAGTTAGCAATCAAAAAAGTTCCCCCACAGACATGTCCCCATGTCAATGTGATAGAGGCAGTTCTTTCACAGAGGATCCTTCTTCCCTGGTGTAGTGACTCCAAAATTAGCCACCACAAGTGGTGCGAACTCTTTATTATCTAATTCACTTCCTGCCTACCCTCTACTGCTATGTCATCAGGCCTCATGATGTTCTTTCCATTCTACCACACAGGCTGATGTAGCAGATGTACTTTTTCAGGTGTGACCTAACTGTACTTATTCTAATTAACAAAAACCAATGTATTCAAATAACTCACTCAAAGCTCTTTTTTCTTTGTTCTATCAGAAAGAGGGACATCATCATCTTTTATATTTTATATTAACTTGGGGCTTGGGGGGCTCCTATAGGATTCCTCTCAGCCCGTGGGGCCTCAGCTAAGGCTAAGATATAATGGACCAGGTGATGGCTAATCTTAGCTATCAACCGGGAAGGGAACCTGTCTTGAAGAATTGCCTCCATCACACTTTCCTATGGGCAAGTCATTGCTAAGGGGTCACATTCACAGATCATTTTTCCTCCAGCATTTTCTTGATTGCTAATTGATAGAGGAGGGCCCGGCCCACTGTGGGAGGTACCATCCCTAGGCAGCTGGATCTGGGCTGTATAAGGTAGCTGAACTTGAGATTGGGAGTAAGTACATAACATTTCTCTGTGGTTTCTGTTTCAAGTTCCTCAATGATGGGCCATAACCTGTAAGAGGAAATAACTTCTCTCCTCCACAAGTTGCTTTTGGTCATGGGTTTATCACTGCAACAGAAAAGCAAACTTGAAGAGATTCCCTTTTGACATTTTATTCCATGCCTCTCAGAATTTTTGGTTCTATCTCTTATGGCCGGTGGAATGTTCATGGTGGAGTTATTTTCAGTTCTAGCTGAGGATCTTTTCCAAGGTCATCTCTTCATCCAGGAAGCAGTAGAGTCAGTCCTCAGAGGTCCAAGAATGGAAATCACCACCTTTCTGCAGAGTGTTCCCACGGGGAGGGGGCGGGAACTCCAATCATATCTGAGAAGATGCCCAGCCACTCCTCCTGGAAACCTGTATTATTATTTGATTTCTAACATAAATTACTGCTACAAACATCTTTTGAGACGATGATTCCAAGAGGACTCCCCCAAAGAAGTTAAGTGGGTTGCCCAAGATGGCAGGAGCTCGGAGTGTAACTGGCCTTTAGACCTTGCACACTTCTTTCTAAACTCATTATCATCTGTTAAAATCTTCCTCCCATTTTTCACACAGCAGCTGAGATGTCTGTGAATTCATATTAAGCAGAATGAAAACATTTCTAGAATTCATTTCCAGCTCTAAGGAGGTGTTAAATTTGGAGTATTTTACTGATCATTTTTCCTCCAGCAGCAATAATTGTTTTGAAGAACTTGACACACATTTCACCAGGGCTCAGTGCTTCTGAGTGGGCAGGGAGCAATGAGAAACTGAATTCCAAGAGCCAAATTTGCATTGTGCTGTGGGCCTGCGAATGCCCCAGCCCCATTAACAATAATGATAGGCATGCTCTGAGCTCTTCCTCAGTGCCTGGAATCTGTTTTACCTTTTGGGATCCATTCTGATCCTCAGCCTCTCTGTGCACCCAACCTCTACAGCATTTACTCTGTAATTTATAAAAGATGTGTGTTGCGTCTGGGTACCTCGGAAAATTTAAAATAATTTAAAAGCCTTCAACGCCAGCTTTAAATTAAAGCTTCTCAAATCCCTCGCTTGATGAGTGTAATTAAACTCCGACCCACACAGGTGGGCCGTTCAGCACATCCTTGGGATCAGAAGGCTAGGCTAGGTACGAGGAGGAAGCATTTCCGGAGTCTGGAGGGAAAAAAAAAGAACATCCTGCAGGCAGCACGGCCAACTAAGGGCAGACTTGCATTTCTAAATAGAGCTCGACAGAGGACTGTTATTCTAAGACGTGCTTGGGATCCTGTTTTTCGTCTTACACCACTGTCGTGTTTCCCACTTGGTGCTTCGGGCAGCAAGCTCCGAACTGGCTTGTTCCTACACCCCAGCTTTTCAGAAGACCAGAAAGGCAAGGGAACTAGAGTTTCTTCCAGGGATGGATCACACTTGCTTATCGAAGGAAGCGTTTTTCCCGTGCCACCCACTTGAGGCTGAACCTGGATAATCTGCTAAGGACAACAGCAGCAACAACAATGACTTCCCATGTTCCTCTGATATTTTGTTTTCTCAGATCAGTCATGTTTAAACCCGGGCCCCTGGGAACCTCGGAATGCCATACGAAGTAGCAAACTTGAAATTATTATAGAATCTCACTTAAATCTTGACTGCACCAGCCGCTGGGTGGCACTTGCTGGCTTCCAGCAAGTTGTATCATCTTGTGGACTCAGTGTCCAGAGGCAGGTCGATAACAGTGCCCAGTTTGTAGCAGCTGTCCTAATCAATAGACACGGTAACACACATGGCTTTGCCTGGCCAAGGACTAGGCACTGTTGTGAGCTCTCACGGTTGTACTTTCTCCACGGTACCAGCTTCGTAAATTCCTCTGATGCAGAATACTTGGTACTGTTCCCTAGGATGGCACACCATTCCATTCTTCCATTTATTTCTAGTCTAAATTGTGACAGTTGCTCTCTCCGGTCCTGGCTAAATACATCCTTTTGTTTCAAGATAATACAATGTTAGGGTTCTAGAAAAATACAAGCAACCAACTTACATAGTTAAAGAAAACTGAGCTTAGGATTTAAATTATCTATAGTGGTGTTAGCTATGTGCTTTTTTTTTTTTTTTTTTAGATCTATTTACTATGTACACAGTGTTCTGCTTGCATATCTCTTTGCATCCCAGAAGAGGGCGCCAGACCTCTTTATTGATGGTTGTGAGCTACCATGTGGTTGCTGGGAATTGAGCTCAGACCTTTGGAAGAAGAGTCAGTCAGTCAGTCAGTCAGTCAGTCAGTGCTCTCAACCTCTGAGTCATCTCTCCAGACCTGGGATACACATTCAATAATAGCCTCTAGGCTACTGAGCACAAAGTTGAATAATAATAGTCCTGTCTCTCAAAATCTCAGAATTCAAACCCCAGTGTGGGTGCAGCCCAGGGTAACGGTGTTAGCATCACCGAGTGCCTGCCCCTGTAAATAGGCAGGACCACAGATCTGTTACCATGGCAATGCCCCCCCCCCATTCCCAAGAACCCCTAGGGCTACCCAGTTTCACCTGGGCAGTACATACGTCATCACGCAGATATAAAGGAGAAGCACTCCTCTCTCCGCCCTTTTTTGCTCTCTCTTCTCTCTCCTTCTCTTTCCGTGCTACTGCCCCCTCTCCTCCTCTTAATTAAACCTCTTTCATGGAACTGTTTGGTCCCAGAGTGTGGTGCTTTCTAACGAGAACATATCGGCCGTTCCTAACAGGATCTGGGAGGTGCTCCTGAGCTTACCTTGAGTACGAAGCTGAAGATGCAGCTTGGTGGTAGAGCACTTGCCTAGTACTCTACAAGAGACTAAGTATTATGCAAAGTGCTGGGTTGGATCTTTAGTGCCGCCACCAGCAGAAACAACAAGGACAACAACAATTTAATTTAATGAATGAATGAATAAATAAAAAGCCATGAGCTTCACATGAATTTTAGGTTCAGAAATTCTTTCCTAGGTCTTTTCTCTCTTTGCCATTTATAGAGTCTCTGCTTTTTAAAAATTGTATTCCAGAGAAGGGAAGGAGGGAAGGGAGCAAAGGATATGAGAGGCTTGGAGAGGAGAGACTATCAGGTTGCCCTAGCTGAAGTCATTTGTACTTAAGAAGCACTTTTCCCACTAGATCAGCCAACTGCTTTGCTGTTCCTGGCCGAGTAACTCTAGACCAATGAGCAGTGTTGAATGTCAGGGGATTCTGATCAAGTACCTTTCATCAAAGAACAGCCTGGGACCCTTCCTCCTTCAGTGGCTGTGAGAAGACAGCCTCCACAATTGCCCAATACAGTTGTTATTTAAAAAATTTGCTGAATTGGGCTGGTAAGGTAGCTCGGTGGGCAAACACATTTGTGTGCAAATCTGAGTTCAGTCATGGAATCCTGCTAGGTGCAGGAGAGGGAGTTATCTTCTGACTTCCACAGTATAGGTATGCGCACACACACACACACACACACACACACACACACACACACAGAGAGAGAGAGAGAGAGAGAGAGAGAGAGAGAGAGAGAGAAAGACAGAGACTAAATAAGCTATCCAGTAAATTGAGCTTAAGAGACTCTTTTATAGGACTGATAGTAAACATGATTGTGGGAGTGTAAAGCCAACCATCTCTCCATGACCATGGACCACTGGACTTTCTCTCCATCTTCTTCTGTATCTAATTGCACTTCATAATCTGCATGGCACATAGCCAGATGCCCAGGTGAGATATTCATCGGATGAGCAGAGATCACAGTGCTATGTCGAGAGGTCTCTGGACATCATTCATGAAATGGAAAAATCACGTGTAAAATTCTGCAATTCTCCCTAGAGGTAGGGCCTTTAAAGATGTACCCAAATTAAAGAGTTCATGAGGATAGGCCAGTGTCCTAAATTCAATCCAGTGTGACTTGTATCCTTATAAAAGGACAAAGATACATACACAGGGAACGCTATGTGCGGACAAGGGAGAAGATGGCAACTTACAAGTCAAGACAAGAAGTCTTGGATCTGACCCCAGCGATACTTTGATATTACACTTCTAGCCTCCAGAGTTGCCAGAGAATCCATTTATATTTTTAATTCTTCCTTACAACAGGCTTTACAGAGGAGTAGAGCACAGCCCCCTCCCCAAATGAACTTGCCCAGGTCTTTTTTGTTGTTGTTGTTTTCTTGCCTGCTTAGCTGCCTTGATGCAAACACGTGAGTGTCGTAGGCAGACAGTGAGCTCATGCTAGGAACCAGGTGAGCACAACTCCCAGGTGTTCAGCTCTGCCTGGAGCCATGGCTGGAGGCCCAGGCCGTGGCAGGAAGCTTGCAGTTCACCCTTACTCCTCTGATTCTTCAGCCAGCAGCTCCTTTCTGCTCTATTAACTCTTGGAGGGCAGGCTCCAGCTTCCACACCTGCTGTTTACTCTGGCTTTTCCCTTCCAAGTTGGCAACCGAAATACAAAGACTTTCCCAGCCTCCCAGAACATGAGAGGCATCTATTTTTGCTTTGAAAGCACAGCCTGAGAGTTTTAAGGACCGACACATTCTTGGTGACAGGGACTTCAGAAGAGGCAGATGGCAAGGTTTGCCAAGTGCCATCGAAGCTCAGTTGTCTTCTGAGGCCTGGGAGCTTCTGCTGTGACTCAGCAAAGTTGTGTACACAAACCTCAATCAATTATGCATCATAAACAAGCCATTTAAATGCACACTTCACTAATTGGACATTACTTTAATTCATAATAACACAGTATATTGTAATTACGAACCCCCACCCCCTTACAAAATGCACAGGTGAGCAGAGTGGACTGTACTTTCGAGGCCTTGCAACTGGGATGAATGCCCAAAGCACACAGTGATGTGAGGGAGCAGAGAACGGAAGAATGGCTGCCATCTCTGTTCCCATGTCTGGGCCTGTCTTTGTCCTATGATTGCATAAAGTGTATGTCTACACAGCAAGTCACCATTCCCCTTTTCTGCCAGGTTTCAAGTCCATGGATGGACCAGTTGTCTTGACTACAGTCTGTGCCTCCCCTGACTACCTGGGCTATGGTGGATAAGCCCCTCCAGAGACAGTCTACTTTCACATGCATAACCTAGGACACATCCAGAATCCATAGGAACTGCCAGGCAGGTGCCTTGTTTTACTGGAAGACAGCTGTGCAATAAGAAAAACGACTGAGGGGGGTTGGCGAGATGGCTCAGTGGGTAAGAGCACTGACTGCTCTTCCGACAGTCCTGAGTTCGGATCCCAGCAACCGTATGGTGGCTCACAACCATCCGTAATGAGATCTGACGCCCTCTTCTGGTGCATCTGAAGACAGCTGCAGTAAATTACGCCTGCTCGAGCTGGGCAGAGCGAGCTGGGTGGAGCGAGCAGGGCCGGCAGAGACCCTGAGTTCAACAGCAGCCATACACATGATGGCTCATGGCCATCTGTACAGCTACAGTGTACTCATACACATAAAATAAATAAAAACTAAGTCTTTAAAAAAAAAGAAAAAGAAAAACGACTGAAGGCTTGAGAGATGGCTCAGTGGTTAAGAGCATTTGCTAGTCTTTCAGAAAGAGCCAGGTTCTGTTCTCAGCATTCACGTGGTGGTTGACAGTCATCAATACCCCAGTTCCACCATTCCAGGGGATCCAATGTCCTCTTCTTACCTGCACAGGAACCAGGCATACACATGATACATGTACATACATGCAGGCAAGACACACATAGCCAATCAAGCAATCAAAGATAAAATTTAAAAAAGACAGAGAAATGGAATTTTTGGTAAGGGGGACTTGTGGCTCCCAGGTAAGTTTTACCTATAGTGAGTGTTCCCAGGGAGATGAGGCTTCTAGAAACATCTCATCACTCTGCCTCGTTCTGGTACCACAACAAGTGTAATAAGTGATAAAAAAAAAATGTTGCCTGTTTCACTCGTCTACTGCTCTGTGGTGATTGTAGTCTACTGCTTTACTTGCACAGGTCCAGAAAGACCTCCAAGCATATGATCTGATGCCTAACCCTGTCACTTATATCCTGCTGTGAGACAAGCCTGCGACCTGTAAAGTCCATGCATGGAAAGGAAGTTGAAAATGTATCCCCTGGCAAGGGAGAGGTCTCTTGGAAAAGCTGGGCAGAGTGAACTGGGAATCTAAGCCTGGGCCACGGGTGGAAGCCCAATTTTCCCTTATCTAGTCTTACCTGTGGCCCTCTATACGTCCAGAGGGTATGCACGAGGCTGGCTTCCCTGGGAAGGTAGCAAAGTGCTCCTTCCTGTATGGTCAGGAGGGAGTGGTGGAAGGAATATAGCCCAGCCACCTCTGCTTAGCCCCCAACAACCATTATCCTTTTATCCCTTATATATTTGAAGCAGGAAAGAAGAGAGAAGAGAAGGGACAGGTTGTGTGTGTTGACTGTGAGCTGCAGGTCTGAGACAAATTAGAGGACTGTGGACTAGGTGGGTTCTGAAGCTTTGGTGTCTCAGACCCACAGACGGCACACTCTAAGCATGGAAAGGATGTTGTCTTTCTGCCACAGGACTCCCATCCTTTCCCTCTCTCATGGTGGTACCTCATTCTACTGTCCCTTTAACAGAAACGTGAGACATTGGATTGTGGTTAAATAGTTAATAAAGCTACGAACTGGTTAACCTTGAGTCCAGTTCCCTACCACGGAGCCTATATGTACACTGTGTATTAGAACCATACGAAACATGTCATCGCTGGGACGCTTACATATTGTGACAAATTGTCCTTTTAGCAAAAGTTAGGAAAGATATTAGAAGCTCACCTGTCTGGTCACTATTTTTTAGAAACCTGACTATGATGTTTCTGTGTTTACCCAATGTTCTGTGCTGTGGGAGATGGGTGGTGGGTGGTGGGTGGGAGAGGAAATCAAAGCTGTGGATCCGGACACACTGAGGAAATGTGGTCCAGGGAAGCAGGCGTTTCTTTACAATGCTCTTAAGTCAGGACGTGACCATAGGCGAGCGATATATTTAGGCAGCTCTTTGAAACCACTGGGAGCAGGATACTTTGTTAACCGTTGTTCCTGGGGATCAAGAGCTGGTCCCGCTGCTCAGGATCCTCTGGACCTAAGGACTCTGACACTGTCTGCTCCACGATTTTCTCATGGTCCCACACACTGGCACTGGATAAGGACAGTCACAGATGTTCCCTAGCAAGTAGGCAGCTTTTAACCTTCTGGGATGAGTGCTTTGCTCAACGAGACAAGCAAGCTTGGTTACGAATAGCAGCTGTATTTTTAAAACCTCAAATCAGGCTGCATGGCTGATCACAGCTCACCTATGTAAAGTAAGGCAGTTCCCGCTAGCTCCAACTGTAGCTGTTATACACGAATTGCTGTTGATGACAGTCTCTTCCAGTGCCCTTCTGTGGGACTTTGTTCTTGGGGACCAAAACAGGCTCCCCTGAGAGTAAAGTTTGCCACTGGCTGATGGCTGATGGCTGATGGCTGGGCTTTAAGGAGCCAATAGCTAATCATTTTACAAAACCTGAATTTCTTAGTGGTCCTGACTTCCTTGGATCTTTCATAAGGACACACTACTGTGCTCAAAATTGGAGGGATGAGGAATGAGTGCTCAAAGCTGTGGCAGAGAGAGGCAAGAGAATATGTTTGGTCAGACCTTGTCTATTTAGTGACCTTTTCAGTCTCAAAGATATCTGGCTGCTAGGTGTTTGGAAAACAAGAGAGCTCCCATTGTGTGTTTGGGGGCTCTTTGGAACATTTGTGCACACAATGGGGTCATTTTTCATGTACTTTTCTGGTCTTAGTCATCATGGGGTCTTTTCT
The DNA here is from genome assembly GCA_019843815.1 of Montemys delectorum. NCBI lineage: Eukaryota > Metazoa > Chordata > Mammalia > Rodentia > Muridae > Montemys > Montemys delectorum. Next base: position 25,337 of record JADRCD010179829.1, read on the forward strand.
TTTCTTTCTTTTTTTTCTTTTTTCTTTTTTTTTTTCCAAGACAGGGTTTCTCTGTGTAGCCCTGGCTGTCCTGGAACTCACTCTGTAGTCCAGGCTGGCCTCAAACTCGAACTCAGAAATCCACGTGCCTCTGCCTCCCAAGTGCTGGGATTAAAGGCGTGTGTCACCACTGTTTGGCCTGTTTTTTTTTTTTTTTTTCTTTCCTTTTCTTTTTCATAGGGTGTTTTCTTCATACACATTGGCCAGTTAAGCATTTGGGTTGCATGTGACAACTCCAGTGTCCAATGTGTTATTGGTGTACAGGCTGCTATTGGAAGAGTAGGGTTGCATTCAGACATGGCTGGATGGGTGGGCTGACCTAGTCCCCCCAGGATGCACCTCTTCTCTACTTGGATGAGTTGACTAGAGTTTTGATGTCATATGCTACTAATACGGTGGCAATAACACCAGCTGCTCATTCTCTTTGGTTTCCACCATATAGCCATCCCTCCCTATCCTCCCCAGTGGCGAAAAAGCAAAGTGCAGTTCCTTGACATGGCAGAAACAGTACTGTGTGACAAATGAGAAAGTTCCTGCCACCAAAACTTGGTTCAGAAATATCACTTTGCTGGGCTCTGCACCTTGATGAGCCAGGTAATTTATGAATCTCTACCACCAAATTGGAATCAAGAAAATCATACTCCTACTGTTTATAAAATATGCTTTTAAAAGTAGAAAAAGTACTTTTTGTTTGTTTGTTTGTTTGTTTTTGAGACAGGGTTTCTCTGTATAGCCTTGGCTGTCCTGGAACTCACTCTGTAGACCAGGCTGGCCTCAAACTCAGAAATCCATCTGCCTCTGCCTCCCAAGTGCTGGGATTAAAGTTGTGCACCACCACTGCCCGGCGAAAAAGTACTTCTTAAAAGACATCGAATAGTCCCCTGCAGCAATGCAAACCCTCTAGGCCACATGTCCCTCGCTGAGGATGTGCGGCATATTCAAGTAGCTTGGTTCACTTACTCTTCCTCCACCTCTGGCGCCTGCCTGTCCCCCTGGCTCCCTCTTTGCCTGGATTTTTGTTCCTAGCCAACTCTGGTAAATTGCTTTTCCTTTAGACTTTCTAATTTGTCCCCCAATTTATCTGCCAACATTATCCAAAAATATAGGCCAAATAGGAAACCAGAGGGACTTGGTTTATGATTTCCTGACAGAGAATGCAGAATAACTCACACTTAGTGCTAAACACTGACGTTTGTTTCCTCATAGAACTTCAAAAATAAAATCAATATTCTCCACGCATCTGTCGGGAGGAAGGGTCTCAGACAACCTCATGGGGTCACCTCTAGCCCCGAGTCTTGATAAAGTGCAGCCTCCTTTTGGCTCCTTTCTCTCTGCTTCCTTTCTTCACCTGTCTCCTCTGGTTTGTGTCTATAGCAGCCACCTCCTCCCCTCTGAACGTAGGCCAGCTGCTGACTTGGCACGAGGGACTTTTCTGCTTGTGTGCCTTGGAATAATGCAAAATAAAGCTTACATGACTCTCTCTGGTTTACTGAGAGCGTTCACTGTTCACAGCCTCTCCCATCCGATTGCCAGAGTCCTGTGATTGCAACATAACATCCTCATCCTCAAACAGTGTCTCTGGTACCCACTCTGTTAATTATCTCGTGGGCTTACAATGCAGGGAGTGTGCCACAGAGAAAGTTCATCCCTGCCGCACAAGGGCAAACTGAAGGGATTAGATTGGGAGCTAGAGAATGAACTTCCAATATGGCTCACTAGTCTGGCTGTCTGTTTGGTATTGACTGTGTCATTGGCGCCTCCTCCAAGGGCCACTTGGATTTTATCACAGCATCGTATCAGAGCATCCCAAGAGCCGTGGAGAAACATGTTTTTGATAACCTAGCATCTTTACCATGGTTGCAGGACATTCTGACATAAAGCCCAGATTCAAATGGACCCATATTTCCTAGTGGGCAAGGTCTCAGAAAATGCTGGCACCATGTGCTAGGACTGACAAACTGAAACAGCAAGAACTCCAGTGACTTGTCTGAAGTCATTTCGGTGGATACTTCATGAGGGACTTGCCCATTTTGCTACCAGCTACCAGTTGCTCTTTACTCCTGGAATTGTTCATGAAGCCTTGTTCATACTCTGGAGCTGAGCACCACAGAGCTTTCGAATTCTGTGTGGGTGGGTCACCTGGAGTTTTGTAATACTTCCATCTTGACATCACCCAGGGACTTTGAGTTTGGGTGTCAACACATAGACACAGGAACTGGCTAGGGCACATTTCTTCAGTGCCATCTTAGAGGCAGGAAACTGATTGTCCAGAACAGAGAAGATTGCTAATACCTGTCTGATGGAAGGATACTTCCATCTCTTGTAATTGAAGATAGTAAATGAGGCTAACATCATGTGCACTTGTAATTCAACACAGGCTGGGAATGTGCAAATACAACCCATGAAAAGCATTTGGACATCTTGTTTTCTGGTGCTTTGAATCTTACCATGACATTACTAGGCAACTAGGGCATCAACTAAGGAGTGTACACTTTGTGAATGAACCAATAATGTGAACCTACTGCTTCTCTCCTTTAGATACTCAATGCTGAGGCTAATCTTCCAAGGACTGATGCCCTAAGCTGTGGGAAACTCTATCAGGGCCTCCCTTACCTCACAGAGTTGTTCTGTGCCCAAAAGGGGCTCATGCTGGAAAGGAACATGCAGAAGAGGAGCTACTTCATGACTTTGTATTTGGTGTGATGGATGCCAGGAGAAGGGGAAAGGGCAGGGTACAGTCAACCTCAGAAGCAATGCTTTTCTATGAGTGGAAGCGGATTTGTGGTTTGACGAATCCTAATAACTTCTTTTAAGGTTCAAGTACTTGCGCATATAGTGCCATACAGCTAGCTGCTCAACACAGGTAGGAAATCATGGTTGATGAATTCATTCTGACAGATATTTATTCAGCACCAACTGACCTAATATCTGGTCCACACACTTACCTCCTGTTTTGTTCTTCCTAAGAGCTTCCTTGCTGATCTAAAATTTGATGCTAAGGGATTTATAACCAGTTTCCAGCATCACCTTCTACCATGTTTACCTTTTGTGTGAACACACGCCAAGATAAATGTGAGAAAGTACCTCAGACATAGATATTTTATATTGCTCTTGAAAGTAGCTCCCAGTTTTATTACAGCATGGTCTTCACGGTGGCATAGTATGAATCACACAGCCTACTACTAGTTTAAACGCCTACAAGAACTTGGGGGGCGGGGTGGATAAGCAAATAGCAAAACTGCAGCCTAGTAATGAAGGCAACAGACCACTGGCCTGAGACTATTACTTCAAGCGTAATGTCCTTACTAGTGGTCCTTGGAAGAAGCCTGAATTAAAATAAGATTTCAGTTTATTCACCTCCTTTCCTCCTCAGTAGCCACAAGTAGCTAGCGAAGAGCTAAACACAGCACCAGCAGCTGCCATCTCAGGCTCTAGATCAGATGTCATCATTTTGGAGTCTATGAGAGTCAGGGATAAATCCTTCATTGGTGGCATGCTGGCTTCCCCTAAAGACATCAGCCTTGCGTCCACAGTCTAAGGTCCTTATGAGGACAAGTCCAAAGAACATGATGAAGTGTGTGATAGGAGACAAGTA